>VONZ01001963.1:35000-80214 GCA_012976165.1 Labeo catla | reverse complement strand
CTTTATCAAGATACATCAATGGAAGGTGTTTTTATGAGTAACTGAAAAGGCGCGTCTCATTTCACTCTAAATCGTGAATCAGTCTATTGTAAACACGAATTCAGTCACTGGCCGGTAGAATCAGAGCTTTTCGAAACTCCGAGTCAATTGAATCAAATGCTTCGCAAAATGATTCAGTGATTCGAATCAGCGCACGCTGACGACTCCTGCTGCTCAAAACACCGTAAATGCAGCGAGAACAACAAACACAAACATGTGTTTTCAAGAAATTCAATTCGATATAATCAAAAAAAGTTAGTTTGTACATTCCCCCCCATTCTCCTAAATTGAATTGCTTTTTAAATAATAATATTAGCTGATTTAAGGGTGTTATCTAAGATTAACTACATTAACTCTGATTGAGTGACTTCCTCACCAGTGCTCTGACTGCTCAACTAGGAAGCTGATTAAAACAGATTTAGTTTGAATTTATTTTCTTTCTGTTCATTATTTTCATCTTTTACACACAGATAAACTCAAATGAGATCCATGTGACATTGATATAAAGATGGCGTTTATTAAAGAGGAGTGTGAAGACATGAAAATTGAAGAAGGATTCAGAGTCAAACAAGAAGATACTGAGGAACAAACAGGTTGGTTTTTATTCTCAAAATTGAACTCACTCTTTGATGCTTATTAAAATGTCCAGCTTCGCTGAAATGATGAATATTTTTAAGAATGTCATATGAGTGTCGTAAGAGATCACATAACCAGACAAATATTTATGCTGCTTTCAAGGGCAGATCCTTTATAAAAGTTGAGCGTGTATTATTGTGACATCACAAATTAACATAAAACAATTATTTCCTGTTACAGTAACGCTTTCACATCCTGACGAAGAACAATGCAATGGGGGAAAAGGGTTCTTTGCATTTTTTTTTTTTTTTCAATTTTTGCGAAAACAAAAACACTGGTTGAGAAATCATTTTATGATAACAGTGTAAATACATGGCAAACAACAGTTATAAACTTCAAAGGCTGTTAGACAAGTCAAATAAAATGAAAACCAAAAAAAAAAAACATTTTTGTAAAATTTGTAAAATAAAATTTCTTAACATTTAACTCAAGAACACGTGTGGGATCTTCACATTAAATTGATCAGTCATCAGTTACACATTTTTATTAAAATGTGTTGTAAATTTTGGGCAGCACAATTATTGCACTACATCACACATAAATCAGGTTTACTTTCAGTTGTTTTACTTAAATCACACTGATTTTTTTTTGCATAAGGCAATGGTGAGGCCAGCATGGAAATATTCCAAATTTTACTTTGCTGTAAATTAATAAATGTGTTAGACAAGATGCCTGTACAATGTCACTGTTTTAAATGTTTTATTTCATGTTTTTACAATATAACATTTAGAGATTATTGTCTGTTGTTCTAATGTAATACTGAAGCAGCCATGATGCATCACCTAGTTGTATTTGACAACCAAACTAAATTAAAATTTGTGAAACTTATTTAATTATACTCAGATCATGTACTTGTTTACTGACTAATGGTCTTGGTTCAGTCTGCTTTAAGAGAAGTGTTCACATATGGGCTAAAAATCCAGAGAACGTTCAATTAAGACCAAGTGTGAAACGTACAATTACTTGACAACATTTATTTATAACAGTGTTATTATTAATTTTACTAATTTGACAGATTACCGCTGCAAAGACATACCAAATGTTGCTCCCAGGTGTCACTAAACACAGTCACAGATTCAGATTCAGATTCGTAATTTATTGTCCTGACACGAGGAAATTTGCTTTCACAGACTGTACCCAAGCTGTAGTGCACACATTTCAAAAATACAAATAATACACACCTATTTCCATCAAATACAAATATACACACATTTACACAACAACAAAGTTAGTATACATGATACACATATCCTGCATCAAGAGCACATCAGCAGTATTACCCAGGAGATAATAACACCAGCAAAACACGTGAATTCAGCATTCTAATGGCAGAGGGTACAAATCTTTTCCCAAAGCATGCTTTTTTATGGAGTAACTGTTTGTATCTACGGCCTGATGGAAGAAGAGTAAAACATGGATTAAGAGGATGGCTAGGGTTTTTATTATAGTGTTTGCCCTACGAACGATGACAGTATCAGTAAGGGATGATAAATTAAAAGTAGAAAGACCAATTATTTTTTGAGGAGGTGATTTTAAAAAGCTTATTTCTGTTTGTGCATTGTAAAATAGCAAGTGACACAATACATAATAATGGATTCGATAATACTGCGATACAAAAGAAGCAAAAGATATGGTTTCACTGAAAAGAACCTAAGTTTACGTATAACCAGAAGTCTTTGTTGGCAACGTCTGTGAATATCCGTGACATGATGGTCAAAACTTAGTTTATAGTCCAAGATAATGCCAAGATACCTGAAACTGTCAACAATTTCTACTGACTGGCCGTTGATGGATATAGGACAGTGAGGAGTAAAACGTTTATGCCGTGTGTCAAAAATTAGTTCCTTTGTTTTAGTAACATTGAGAAGAAGATGATTGTCTGAACACCATTGGATAAAGTGAGCAACGGACTGATGATATGTTGTGACTGAGTCCTCACCACTAAGAAGTGCAAGTATAGCTGTATCATCCGAGTTTTTGTAGTATCTTGTATTCTGGGAGGGAGTGAGACAATCATTTGTATACAGTGTATAAAGAAAAGGACTGAGGACGCAGCCTTGAGGAGCTCCAGTATTAACAATGATAGTTGTGGATGTACTGCTACCCATCCTTACTGCCTGTGGTCTATCACTTAAGAAACTGTGAATCCAGTGGATAAGAAGAGGTGGTACACGGAGATGGTGAAGTTTAGTAATCATTGTATGGCGCTGAATAGTATTGAAGGCGGAACCAAAGTCTATGAAAAGAATCCTGCCGTAGTTGCCAGGGGTGTCCAAATGCTGGAGGAGAGTATGGAGGAGGCATGCAACAGCATCCTCTGTACCTCGCTTAGCCTTGTAGGCAAACTGGTAGGGATCCAGCCGTGGGCTGACGACTGGAAGAATGATGTTCAATACAAGTTTCTCAAGACATTTTGCTATTATTAAAGTGAGTGCTACTGGCCTGTAGTGATTTCGTTCAGAAGGACAGGGCCTCTTGGGAACAGGGATGATAGTAGCTGTTTTCCAGAGCATGGAGACAGTTGCTGTCAGCAGTGACTCTTTGAAGAGTGAAAAGAGAACAGATGAAAGCTCCAGGGCACAGTTCTTATGCAGCCTTCCAGTAATCCCATCCGGGTTTACAAACCATACCGTACATTACTCTCTGTGTAATAACAAAAACATTTATTTCAGTGAAAAAATAAGCAAAAAAATCTCAATTTCAACATTTTGAACAATAGGGCCCTACAATCTTTTTCTTTCTTTTTTTTTTCAGAAATTCTTGTGTTTTAATTTTCTGATAATCAAATACAGGCATTAAATATTTATTTTTAATGAAATTAAATTAATTAAATTAAACCTTTTTATTTGTTGCCAAACAAGAGTTTTTCTGTTATTTCTGTTATTATTATAATTTCTGCATTTAACGGTTTAATTAAATTTGCCAGAAATAGGAATATTTAAACACCTACATTATACTGTACAAAAGTAATACAAGACTAAAACATTTCTGTTACATGTTAAACCGTACTTTTATTTTGACAGTTTGCCGATTAGTTTTTGTGTATATACTACGGTATGATGCTAATTTTCTCAAATGAAACGGTAAAATTTACATGAAGTGACTCTCACAGCAGTTCTGGAGATTAAGTTCATGCGTTTATGTCGTCATATAATGAGAGGCAGAGGCCGAAAATAACCGCGAGTCACGTGTGCTTCATTATTTGTGTAGTAAACAAAGCCGCGTCTCCGCCATTCATTCATACAGAGCCAAGCGGAACATGGAGGAATCATATTTAAACCGTCTTGTTGCGTTTTAATATTCACAGACACTAGTCTATATCGCGATTCGAATTAAGTGAGAGACCTACTTTTGAATTATTAAACCAAAAATTGACGAATTCTGCGGCATCCCGCGCTATAGAGTAAATTCTGTTTTTATGAATGGACTCCGCGATCCCGTCCGCGTTTTAGCGGACGAGAAATTGTAGACGCGTGACCACGTAACGTTAGAGACAGAAATGATATGCCGTTGTGTAAATAAGATAAATAAGATAAGGATATTTCGTTTTTTAAATAAAAGAACAAGGTATAGACCTGTTCTATAGGAAAGGTAAACTTAAATGACGTCTGTTGTGATCTGGCGCTATATAGAAAATAAAGTTTAGATGACCTTAAAGGGGGGCAGCGGCTGCCGTTGGGGGGGCAGCGGCTGCCGTTGGGGGGGCGGGCCGCCCCCCAAATATAATGGTAGGGGAAACACTGTACTTTACTAATCAGGTCTTCCAAATACACCGCACAACCTTCCAGACCGAATACCACTTTATTCATCAATTTCTGGAAGGTAGCGGGTGCATTTCACAAACCAAAACTCATAACGGAGTACAAATATAACCCTGATGGAGTAATGAACAGTGAACAGTTAAAAAAGTAATGAATTATATGTTGCAATCAAACTTACAGCAAAATTTGGTAGTGCTGTATGTTGTTTCAGGGTTGGCCTTATCTGAGGTCCTCTGAGGGGTTGGCATCATCTCTTCTAAGGTCTTCTGGATGTCAATCTAATGACAAAAACAGAGGAACAAAAGGGGACATAATTAGCATAGCTGCTGTTCAAACCAAACAAAATAATTTGTTCAACCCAAGTTAAAGATTAATAATGAACATTTGATCAGATATAACTGCAGTACAAGTTTATGAGATGTATTATTTGAATGCTTTGCTGAAGAGATGTGTCTAGATTTAAACAGAGAGAATGTGTCTGAACTCCAAATGTTATCAGGAAGGCTGTTCCAGAGTTTGGGAGCCAAATGCTAAAAAGCTCTACCTCTTTTAGTGGACTTTGCTAACCTAGGAACTACCAAAAGTCCAGAGTTTTGCGACCTTAGGGAGTGTGATGGATTGTAGCGTGGTAGAAGACTAGTTAGTACGCAGGAGCTAAACCGTTAAGGGCCTTATAGTTAAGGAATCATATTTTGTAACCGATGTGGAACCTATTAGCCAGTGCAGAGACTTTAAAATCGGGGCAATATGAACATATTTTCTGGACCTGGTTGGGACTTAATTGGAGTTTTAATTGAAGATGCAGGACAACCACCTAGTAGTGCATTACAATAGTCCAGTCTAGAGGTCATTAATGCATGAACTAGCTTTTCTGCATCAGAAACAGGTAATGTATTTCATAGCTTAGCAGTGTTTTTAAGATGGAAGAATGCTGTTTTTGTAACATGAGAAATATGATTTTCAAAAGACAAGTTGCTGTCTAATATAACACCCAGATTTTTTTGACTGTAGAGGAAGTAACGGTACATTTGTCTAGTTGCAAATTGTAATCCAAGAGATTCTGTGAACTGTCTTTCGGTCCAATTTTCATACCAGTTTCTTCTGTTCTTGCTTATCTTGTGGTAAGTAGAATCTGGTTTCTTTACTAATAAACATGGAGAAGCCCAACTGGAACACGAAGGAACAGCTAACCCATTCTCAAGCATATATTGTACTTCAGACTCCAGGACTTGCCACTTACTGATAGGAACCAAGGAACAAGGAACAGATTTAGTATTTGCTATACATAATTTACGAAAAGTAACATACCAAATTGGCTAGTGATTTGACAGCGTTACCCACCACAGCTATTTTTACCTGATGTTTATTTCAAACCTTTTTTTTTATGTTTGAATGTTTTGATATCTGTTGCTTTGCCATTAAGCAGGGGTTAACTTTTATTTGTCTTTTTTGCCTTAGACCTGACGGCACTGAAAGAAGAGAATGAAGTACTGAATGAAATCAAAGAGGAAGATCAATCCATGAATCATGATTTCAAAACTGAAGAAAAATCTTATAGTTCTTCAGAGACTGAAACAACTTCAATACAGGAAAGGGCTCCAACGACAGGCAATATAAGTTGTTTCACCTGCCAAGAGTGTGGAAAGAGTTTCACTTATAAAGGAAGCTTTAACAGGCACATGAGAATTCATACAGAAGAGAAACCTTACACCTGCCAACAGTGCGGATTGGGATTTCATCAACATGGAAACCTTAAAATCCACATGAGAATTCACACAGGAGAAAGCCCTTTCACCTGCCAACAGTGTGGAAAAAGCTTCAAACGAAAAAAAAACCTTGATTACCACATGATAGTTCACACTGGAGAAAGGCCTTACACCTGCCAGCAGTGTGGAAAAAGTTTCGGCCGAAAAGGAAACCTTCGTTGCCACATAAAAGTACACAATGGAGAGAAACCCTACACATGCCCCCAGTGTGGAAAGAGTTTTGATCTAAAAAGAAAATATGAAGACCACATCAGTAATCACAGTAAAGAGAAAGCCTACCAATGCCCACAGTGTGAAAAGAGTTTCATTCAAAAAGGAAACTTTAAAGACCACATAAGAACTCACACTGGAGAAAAACCTTTTACCTGCCAACAATGTGGAAGTAGTTTCCGCCAAAAAGGAAGCCTGAACAGACACATGAGAACTCACATTAGAGAGAAGTCATTTGTATGTGATCATTGTGGAATGAGCTTTAAAAAAGAAGCAGCCCTTAAACACCACATGAAGATTCACACAAGAGAACAACTGAATGTTATCAGTGACGTTTCACAGACAGGAAACACCTGAGGAATCATGGAGAGAAGCCTTACATGTGCCATCAGTATGGAAAGACTTCAGGTTTACCTGTGACTGATCCACTTACAGCACTATTCTTTTTTGTTGCTTGATAAAATACTTGAGCAGTCGATACAGCGAACACCCAGAGTGACATTTAATGAATATGTAAATATGTACTGGGGATTTTCCTTTTAAGAACAAAATAAAAGTGGTGAGAAAACGGCACTGTAGTGTTGAAGTGGATCTTTGCAATGTATGGGTTATTTCAGTTGTGGCAGGAGAATAGCCAGATTTAATAAACAGGGCAAATTAGAGTGAGACAGCAAGTTACTGACGATACTTAAATTAAAGAACACAACAGCTCATTTCCATAATGATGAACACAATCTACTAAGAACAGTGCAGATTATAAATAATGTTTCCTGGATATTCTAATGTCTTTCTGTTTCTCCAAAATAATGATTCACCATGACAAAAAGATGTCTGCATACTTCAGTCAACACGTAACTTTAATTCTTAATCACTGTTATAATATGAGAGGCAAAAAAATGTAAGTTATTGAACTAATATTCATTTTCATGGTATTCCACAGCAAAAAAAAAAAAAGGGGAAAAGACAAAAAGGAAAAATAATTAAGTGTAAAAACAATTCAATCAATGTAAAGTTTTAAGCATAAAAGCTTCATGGACAGAAACATTTCACATATTAAATATCATTGTGTCTATTTCAATGCACAGCAGCTTTTCCCACATAGTCTGACATGCTTTTCACATAATTAAATTTTCTTTAATCCAACCTGTTACATTTCTTAATTAGAATAATGAAATTAACAGCTGACTTGTACTCAGTTGACAGCAATAAGGCAGATTGTCACACAACGGAGGGGAACCTGCACCAACAAAACTGACAGAGGAAGAGGATTTGGTCAAGTATTAGAAGAATTTTAAAAGGGAAAAGAATAACTTGCATTTGTATTTGTAGGAAAGATGACCAAAATAAACTGAATAGTTTGTGTTTATTTAACAGCTGTGGTGATGGTTGCGGCAATTTCAATGACTTAATTGTTTTCCCCCTCTTAATTTCACGTCTGCTCTCAAAGTGCACTTTAAATTTGAAGGGAAAAGCATAAAACATAAACAGTGTTCTGCAATTTCTGTGATTTTAGACAAAGCCACATTGAACAGGACTTTTATTTTGGTATTGGCGTGTGACGTCATAAGACCGCGCCGCGCTCCTGCATCAGCTGAGATTCGGCTGTAGAGAGGTTGGTGTTTTGAGCGTTTAAAGCGTTTCAATAATTCAGACAGTTTAGGCGTTTTTATAGTTTTCAAAAGTGAACTAAATGACGTAAGCATGCTGACTACAACACTGTAACGCTTTATCAAGATACATCAATGGAAGGTGTTTTTATGAGTAACTGAAAAGACGCGTCTCATTTCACTCTAAATCGTGAATCAGTTTATTGTAAACACGAATTCAGTCACTGGCCGGTAGAATCAGAGCTTTTCGAAACTCCGAGTCAATTGAATCAAATGCTTCGCAAAATGATTCAGTGATTCGAATCAGCGCACGCTGACGACTCCTGCTGCTCAAAACACTGTAAATGCAGCGAGAACACACACACACACACACACACACACACACACACACGTAATGATCAACTGTAACAAATCAGCTGCAAATGTTTTTAAAAAAGTGTAATATTTAAATATAATTGGCAAATTTCCAAATTCTACTAAATTGAATTGCTTTTTTAATAATAATTAGGCTGTTATCTAAGATTAACTACATTAACTCTGAGTCCCTCACCAGTGCTCTGACTGCTAAAGTAGGAAGTTGATTGATACACACATATTTAGTTTAAATGTATTTTTCTTTCTGTTCATTATTTTCATCTTAAACACACAGATAAACTCAACTGAGATCCATGTGACATTGATATAAAAATGGCATTTATTAAAGAGGAGAGTGAAGACATGAAAATTGAAGAAGCTTTCAGAGTCAAACAAGAAGATACTGATGAACAAACAGGTTGGTTGTCATTTTTGAAGCTGAACTCATTTTATCATTATTAAAATGTCCAGCTGTACAGAAAGATAATTAAAATTTATGAAGAATGTCATGAGTGTTATAAGAGATCATATGATCAAATATTAATGCTGCAGTCAAGTGCAGATCCCGTTGAGCAATCGTTATGACATAATGTTACACTAACATAAACAAAACAATGTTGTATTACAATAACGCTTTCACATCCTGTCTAAGAACAATGCAATGGGAGAAAGGGTTCTTTGCATTTTATATTTTGTTGGGGCAATAGTAAGAAGATTGTTATTTTTATTGCCCGTGCTGATTAAAAATGCAGGGCAACGCAAAAACAAACAAAAACATTGGCTGACAAATCATTTTATGATAACAGTGTAATTGCAAACAACCGTTATAAACCTCAAAGGCTGTTAGACAAGTCAAACACAATGTTTAAAATAACATTTTTAAAACATTGTAGCAGCACACGTGTGGGATCTTCACATTAAATTGATCAGTCATCAGTTACACATTTGTATTAAAATGTGCTGTAAATGTACTGATACACAGTAAAATTATAAAGTTTTATATTAATCTAACTAATTGAAATTAGCAGCAGTAAGCAGTGTTCGCATAAACACCAAAATAATAACATTAACATTACCATTGTGCTATGGCATTAAAAAACACTAAACATGGCACCATGTGGCCACATGGTCGAATTGGTGACTCAAGACTCACTCATTCATATGTAATGAAAGAGTAAGTTTGTGGTTGGTGATTTTGTGAACAAAATGTCCATTTCTAAATGATGTTAGAAAAGTATTTTATTTAGAAAATATATTAATGGACAGATTTCTCTTGGAACTTTTAGAATTTTTTTTTATATTGTTAAATTGAAAAAAGATATTGATACAATTATTATTGCTCCTATTATTACTAGGGCTGTAAGAAAATACCGATACATGTGAGTATCACAATATTTTGTTTGGTGATACTGTATCGATTCTCAAAAATGCGATATTGATATTTAAAAAAAAAAAAAAAATTCATACAAGATCGATGGCAGTTGCTTTATTTTGAGTTTATATCCCGACCGCTAGAGTGCAGTCTTCTCTTATCTCTGAACTTAAACAGTGACAGGAAATACTAACATAAAGGCAGGCCACTAATGTTAGCGTTAATATAGTTCTTTGTCAGTAATTAAGAATGAAAGAAGAATTAATGCTCCCGCCTCAGTGTACAAAGCTGAAGTGTGGCGTCATTTCGGCTTTTGTGGTAACTTCCGCCCCGGGACCGCGCCACAGTCTTGGCAATTCCACATGGAACATAAATACAAACTGAAGAACTCATGGAATCCAAAACTTGTAAAATTCTCAGAACAAAAAGGTTCTGAGAATATTCAATATCTGTATTTATTGTATTGTTTTACAATTAAATTTACACAAAATGTTATGACATTGTCCCCAGGTTTCACAGACAAAGCTTAAAGCCTAGATAAAATGTAAGTCTGACCTGTTTCATTTGAAAAAAACTTGCACTGATTGATCTTAAAACGTGCCAGTGCCTTTGTTTTGTCTCAAGATGCATACCAGTAATGTTTTTTTCTTAGGCACGTTTATAAAAATTACTTTAATGTCCTAACTGAACTAAACGGCTTAATCACACTGATTTATTGCATAAGACAATGGTGAGGAATTATTTCATGTTTTTACAATATAACATTTAGAGACTATTGTCTGTTGTTCTAATGTAATACTGAAGCAGCCATGGTGCATCACCTAGTTGTATGGGGGCAATTGACGACCAAACTAAATAAAAAAAATTTGTGAAAGGAAAAATTAAGTGATGAATACTTATTGAATTGTACTCAGATCATGTACAGATCATGTCAGTTATGTGTTAAGTGAATGTAAAGAGTTGAGAATGAAAATACATGTGTAACAGTAAATTAGATCCGTGCAGCTCTTAAAAAGTTATATTCCTGCTGCCGACTGTGTGCTTAAAGGGTTAGTTCACTCAGAAATGAAAATCAGCCCATGTTTTACTCACCCTCAAGCCATCCTGGGTGTAGCCTATATGACTTTTGTCTTTCAGATGAATACAATCGGAGTTAAATTAAAAAGTGTTCTGGCTCCTCAAAGCTTTACAATGGCAGTGAATGGGTGCTTTCTATCAACAGTCTAAAAAAAGTCAAATAAAGTGCATCTGTCCATTATAAAACGTGCCTCACATGGCTCCAGGGGGTGAATAAAGGCCTCCTGTAGTGAATAGATGTGGTTTTGTATCAAAAATATTCATATTTAAAATGTTATAAACCATTTTCCATAACTTTCGGTAACTGTCGTACGCGCATTTACAGTTGAGCACCGTTCTGGCGGATGACCTAGGACGTATGCGTTGTGCACGTGCTGGTGATTAGTGACAAACATGGAAGGAGAGACGGCAAAACAAAACACTGGTCACAAATTAGAAGCACAAAACGAGGATTTGTAAAGAAAAATGTCAGAAGATTTTGATATAAGCCAAGAGGAGACTGGTTTTTCTTGCTTCCTTTGCTCCTGTAAACAAATGTTGGTTCTCACCAGACTAGCTTCTTCACACCAGCACATGCGCTACACGTCATACATCATCCACCCAGAACAGTGTACGACAGTTACAGAACGGTTTGTAAGTTTTATTTATTTATTTTTT
Source organism: Labeo catla (assembly GCA_012976165.1). NCBI lineage: Eukaryota > Metazoa > Chordata > Actinopteri > Cypriniformes > Cyprinidae > Labeo > Labeo catla. The sequence goes on along the minus strand of VONZ01001963.1, from coordinate 68,735 downwards.
TGTTAAAAAAAAACTCATCGATTCACTACAGGACGCCTTTAATCACCCCCTGGGGCCATGTGAGGTGCGTTTTATTATGGATGCGCTTTATTTGACTTCCTTTGGACTGTTGACAAAAATCGCCCATTCACTGCCATTATGAAGCTTTGGAAGAGCCAGGACATTTTTTAATACAACTTTGACTGGATTCATCTGAAAGAAGTCGTATACTCTCAGGATGGCTTGAGGGTGAGTAAAACATGGGTTAATTTTCATTTTTAGGTGAACTAACTCTTTAATATTAGTCAAACAACAAAAGACAAAGAAAATATCTCGCTGGTCTTGACTGAAGGACTTCTGTAGCTTTAGTAAGTAACAAAGCAAGTTTAAATGTAACTTCTTTACCCATTAGCCAATTTGGCTACTAAATTTTTAAGTTATTGGCCATTCATCACTTTTACTAGCCAAAAAAATAAAAATGGAACGTGTCATCAGTTTACTGTCAGGGATTTGTCATGTCGCATCACATCCAGTGTGGACAGCATCACTGATTATAATGGGTTCTTGTAGCATATCAGAGCGAATCAGACAAATTTTGATCAGAACGTTGTTGAAACCTGAGGAGCCTAATTCCACAAAGAGGCCCAACACAACATGGATGATCATGAATCAGGTCCAAATCAAAATCGTTAGTAGAGACTTTGTTGGGTGGGCAAAGACCAGACTGACATTCCTTCTATATCCTTTTGGCCTTTTTGTTCCTCGCAGAACACCCTTATGTTCAGAGAATGACACAGACTCTTTAACATATAAATGCACCAAAATTAAGCTTAAAAGGACATATAAATGAATATCAGTCCATTGCATAACTCCCTATCATGTATGTACGTATTTTGAATAGCTAATGAATAGTTTATAGGTTTATATTCATGTTGGGTATGTTTGAGTTCGAAAATTCATGCTTAAAACGTTTCTATCAGAGCAGGAAAATTCAACCCATGTGACTGATAAGATAACATGTTGATTTATGTATTGGGTGGAGAAACATAGCAACATCCCAAACCAAGACCAGGTCTAATTGGTCAAGACACCATTAGGGATGTGTCCAACAGCCCAGTTTAAAAACTTAAGACACCATAAAATTTTGCTTTTTGCGTTGATTTTAGCCATTGCTTTTTGCGTTAGCTCTTAGCCATGCATTTTGCAATCACTTTTGCCGCTGTTTTTTGCATTCTTTGAGCGCTCCCTGGCTTGCATGCCAGCTGCTCCTCTAAAAAAAAAAAAACATGAGGAGATCTTCATACTTCTGTCTTTTTCTTTAGTATCTTTATTTCTTTCCATTAAGAGTTTAGCGTTCTAAGTGAAGTTTTATCGCAAGCCTTGTTCCCAGACGCCTGTGGCCTCCTAAAACTTCAACTAGCGTACACTGTAAAAAATAAAAAAACACAATTTGTTGAATCAGCTTAAAATAACTGGTTACCCTGCTGCCTTAAAATTTTAAGTTTAGTCAACTAAAACAAGTTTAGTCAACTTAAAATGTTAAGTTGTACTAAGTAACAACTTAGATATTTGTGTTTGCTAAACTTAACAGATGGGTAAGTAACCCAGCTGCCTTAAAATTTTAAGTTGATTCAACTCATATCTAAGTTGTCACTTAGTATAATTTAACATTTCAAGTTGAATAAACTTTTTTTGACTGAACTTAAAATTTTAAGGCAGCCAGGTTACAAATTATTTTAGGTTGACTCAACAAATTGATTTTTACAGTGTACATGACTCTGCACCATCATCCAGCCAACACCCAAGTAATCACATCAAAAAACCACAAACTTCCAGCTGAATTGACCTGTTTCCCTTACATTCTATTGTACTGAATGTAAGGCTAGGATTAACCTATCCTAACCTAACCTTAACTCTAACCTCTATCTATACCCCTGTTGCATCTACCTGTATTTTGAATGGCTTATCCATCCTAGGGGCAGCTAAAACAGGAGCAGTGGTTGGCAATAGTTTGTCATTGTTAAAAGCTTGCTGACATTTTTCTCAGTCAACAGTTGAAAAATTAGGCCAAAACCCCCCATTAATACCCCACCATACCCAAAAAATGCATTAACTCCTCCTTTGTTGAAGGTGGAGAAAACTTTGTATGGCCAAAATTTTGGCTTGAATAGGAAACACCACACCTTGGCCCACTTCTTTGCCCAAATATCTTTTGCCAGGTTAACAGTAAGACACGCCTCCACTACCCGCACCAACAGAGCACGAAGACGTACCAAATCTTGCTCCCAGGTGTCACTAAACACAATCACATCATCCAAATACACCGCACAACCTTACAAACAGAACACCACTTTGGTCATCAATCTCTGGAAGGTAGCGGGTGCATTTCACAAACCGAAACTCATAACGGAGTACATGTATAACCCTGATGGAGTAATGAATTAATTTATTTCTTGAGCTCGATGAGTTGATGGCATTTGCCAGTATCCCTTTAAGAGATCCAATTTGCTCACAAAGTGCGCTGCACCCACTTGATCTACACAGTCCTCCATTTGAGGTAGAGGAAAAGCGTCAGGTTTAGTAATAGCATTTAACTCCAAACGTTGAACGTTTTCAGGAAGGCTATTACAGAGTTTGGGAGCCAAATGTGAAAAAGCTCTACCTCCTTTAGCAGACTTTGCTATCCTAGGAATTACCAACAGTCCAGAGTTTTGCGACCTTAGGGAGCGTGATGGATTGTAGCGTGGTAGAAGACTAGTTAGGTACGCAAGAGCTAAACCATTAAGGGCCTTATAGGTAAGAAGTAATATTTTGTAATTGATGCGGAACCTAATAGGTAGCCAGTGCAGAGACTTTAAAATTGGCGCAATATGATCATATTCTCTTGACCTGGTAAGGACTTAATTGGAGTTTATTGAAGATGCAGGACAACCACCTAGTAGTGCATTACAATAGTCCAGTCTAGAGGTCATTAATGCATGAACTAGCTTTTCTGCATCAGAAACACATAACATATTTTGTAGCTTGGCAATGTTTCTAAGATGGAAGAATGCTGTTTTTGTAACATGAGAAATATGATTTTCAGGTTTGTAGAGGAAGTAACAGTACATTTGTCTAGTTGCAAATTGTAATCCAAGAGATTCTACAGTCTTTTGGTCCAATTTCCAGACCAGTTTCTTCTGGTCTTGATTAACTTGCTCCAGTACTTGGCACTTACTGATAGAAACCAAGGAACAAGGAACAGATTCAGTATTTGCTAAATCTGCACAGATTTGTCTTAAATGAATGTACCCAAGAAATTAATAAGTGAACATAATTTATGAAACGTAGCATGCCAAATTGGCTAGTGATTTGACAGCGTTACTCACCACAGCTGATTTTTCCTGGTGTTTATTTCAAACCCTGTTTTTATGTCTAAATGTTTTGATGTCTGTTGCTTTGCCATTAAGCAGGGGTTAACTTTTATTTGTCTTTATTTGTTTTTTTTTTTTTTTGTTTGTATTAACTTAGACCTGACGGCACTGAAAGAAGAGAATGAAGTACTGAATAAAATCAAAAAGGAAGATCAATACATAAATCATGATGTTAAAACTGAAGAAAAATCTTATAGTTGTTCAGAGACTGAAACAACTACCATACAGGAAAAGGCTCCAAAGACAGGAAATATAAGTTGTTTCACCTGCCAAGAGTGTGGAAAGAGTTTTACTCATAAAGGAAGCTTTAACAGGCACATGAGAATTCATACAGGAGAGAAACCTTACACCTGCCTTCAGTGTGGAAAGGGATTTCATCAACATGGAAACCTTAAAGTCCACATGAGAATTCACACAGGAGAAAGCCCTTTCACCTGCCAACAGTGTGGAAAAAGATTCAAACGAAAAGTAAACCTTGATTACCACATGATAGTTCACACTGGAGAAAGGCCTTACACCTGCCAGCAGTGTGGAAAAAGTTTCGGCCGAAAAGGACACCTTCGTTGCCACATAAGAGTACACAATGGAGAGAAACCCTACAAATGCCCTCAGTGTGGAAAGACTTTCAGCCAAAAAGAAAAATATGAATACCACATAAGATATCACAGTGTAGAGAAACCCTACACATGCCCCCAGTGTGGAAATTGTTTTATTCTAAAAAGGAAATATGAAGACCACATCAGAAATCACATTAAAAAGAAACCCTACCAATGCCCACAGTGTGGAAAGAGTTTCATTCAAAAAGGACACTTTAAAGACCACATAAGAACTCATACTGGAGAGAAACCTTTTACCTGCCAACAATGTGGAAGTAGTTTCCGCCAAAAAGGAAGCCTGAACAGACACATGAGAACTCACATTAGAGAGAAGTCATTTGTATGTGGTCAGTGTGGAATGAGTTTCAAAAATGAAGCAGCTCATGAACACCACATGCAGATTCATACGAGAGAACTGCTGTGTGTTATCAGTGTGGAAGATGTTTCACAGACAGGAAACACCTGAAGAATCATGGAGAGAAGCCTTACATGTGCTTGAGGTTTACCTAAGTGATCCACTTACAGCACTTTTTTGCTTGGATATTCTGATAATGTCTTTTTGTTCTCTGTGTTCCTCCTCCTACAGTAACTACTGTAAACACAAAATACATGAATTTTGGGGGCATTAAATAAGGCAGTGTCTATTTACACTAAGTGCAAATGGCCTGCCTTGTTGGCAGAGGCTATTTACTCCAACTCCGTCCACCAATGTGTGAGTGGGCTAGTCAACACTACAAGACGTCTATAAAGCGTCAGCTCTAGTGGTGCAGAGAATAAAGAGGGTGTTCTACTTTTTACGATACAAATAGACCCGGGTTCGAATCTGCCTGCTGGAGAAAAAAACAATTCTCCCTTTTCAAATCTCACATGTGACCCTGGACCACAAAACCAGTCATAAGGGTCAATTTTTCAAAATTAAGATTTCTACATCATCTGAAAGCTGAATAAATAAGCTTTCCTTTGATGTATGGTTTCTTAGGACAGGACAATATTTGGCCGAGGTACAACTATTTGAATATATGGAATCTGAGGGTGCAAAAAAATTAAAATATTGAGAAAATCGCCTTTAAAGTTGTCCAAATGAAGTTCTTAGCAATGCATATTACTAATCAAAAATTAAGTTTTGATATATTTACAGTAGGAGTTTTACTAAATATCTTCAAGGAACATGATCTTTACTTAATTTCTTAATTTATTTTTTTTGCCATAAAAGAAAAATCCATCATTTTGACCCATACAATGTATTTTGGCTAATTGCTACAAATATACCCCAGCGACTTGAGACTGGTTTTGTGGTCCAGGGTCACATATCATATAGGAAAAGCATTTATTTTCAATAAAAATGAAGGGAATAATTGAAAAGTTGAAAATAAAGTATCAGTTAGAGTTATGGTAGGTCCAACTGAGTTTTTTCTTTTTTCACAGGCTTTTTACTGCTTTATTTTTGTACCACCAGATCATGCAATTTCGACACACTCAAAGCTTTGACTCTTTTCCCGAAAGAGTCAGAGGAAAGTTTCAGTGCTTCACAAGGGTTCATTTGCCCATCACTACTGTCAGCTGTTGAATGAATGTGTCATGTCCCGCTTGTTTACTTTAAACTGGAAGATGCTCCCACTTTTGACGCAAGGCCTCATGGGGCTTAGGAAACTTGTGGATAGAGATTGCATGCAAAATATACCAATTGGATTAGCAGCACAAAACCCAAAATAACAGCAAAAAAATCCCTGCATTCAAGTCTTCAAGCCATTTTGAGGACACAACATCATATGCATGTTACAGTGTCCACTGTCCGCTAGTAAAAACATAGTTTTATCAGTCATTTAATATGAGATTAAAGGGATTAAATGTTTGACTAAACTGCGACACTAAACTGTGTTCACACTAGCAGTGACTTTTCTCGCCAAGGGCTGGCGATGACATTGCAAGTGGGCATTCTCACTACTGGTTACCTAGTAACATCGCTGTTGACAGAGAATCAGGTTTCTTGCCACTAAACACAAACATTTTGGAGGAAAAAGACTGAATATAATCTAAATATAAATTGAATCCATACATACAAACAAAAATGAATGAGAAACAGAGCCTACTTTTTTTCATTGCGTGCATCTATCTATAGCGAAAACGTAAATGTTGGTCTGTCTGGGTCCACAAAACCAGTCGACACGGCGAACACCACAGGCTGGTGCAGGAGCTGCAGCTGGAAGAAGTCCGATTACACCAGCCCGGTTCAATAAGAAGGTTCAACCAACTCTGAGTTTAAACTTACCCTGAGATGGGAAACTCTTGAGTTTTTAGCTTCAGAATAGCTGAACTGAGTTAGTTCAGTCCACTACACTGTGCACAATTATTAGGCTAGTGAGTATTTTGACCATATCATCATTTTATCCATCATTTCCAACTCCAAGCTGTATAAACTTGAATGCTTATTGGATTTAATGCATATCAGGTGATGTGTATTTCTGTAACGAGGGAGGGTGTGGCCTAAGGAGATCAACACCCTATATCAAGGTGTGCATAATTATTAAGCAGATTCTTCTCCTCAGGAAAAATGGGCCAAAGAAGGGATTTAACTGACTCTGAAATGTCAAAAATTGTAAAAAGTCTTTCACAGGGATGCAGCACTCTTGAAATATCTAAGATATTGGGGCGTGATCACAGAACCATCAAACGTTTTGTAGCAAATAGTCAACAGGGTCGCAAGAAACGTGTCGAGAACAAAAGACACAAATTAACTTTCTTCAAGCAGTGGTACAGGAAAAAGTCTGCATCTTTCAAGAAGACTTTGATTTTTATGCAAGACAAGGCTCCATCACATGCATCAAAGTACTCCACTGCGTGGCTGGCCAGTAAAGGCCTTAAGATGATAAACTAATGACATGGCCCCCTTCTTCACCTGACTTAAACCCTATTGAGAACTTTTGGGCCCTACTTAAGCAGGAAATTTACAGTGACGGTAAACAGTACACCTCTCTGAACAGTGTCTGGGAGGCTGTGGTTGCGGCTGCACAAAAAGTTGATTCTGAGCAGATCAAGAAACTGACTGACTCTGTGAATGGAAGGCTTGTGACTGTTCGAAAAGAAGGTTGGTTATATTGGTCACTGAGGTTTTGTTTTTGAAATTTCACAAAATGTTTATTTGTAAATTTTGAGTTTGTTTATTCTCACTTTAACAGGTGAAAATAAACAAGTGAGATGGGAAAATATTTGTTTGTCATTTAGTTGCATAATAATTCTGCACACTAATAGTTGCCTAATACTGGTGTACATGTAGATATTCTCTTAAGAAAGCCAAAACTTCACTTTTACTACTTAAATGTTCAGGTTTGAGGGTTTGTTAACATTTTGGATTAACTAAGAGCACTGTAGTTATACAATAACAAAATTTATCCTCAAAAATACTACGTGCCTAATAATTGTGCACACAGTGTATGAGTTTAGCATGTGAACCACGACTATGACAAGCCCTGATCAACGGAGCTCAGAAATTATGATTCACCATGGCAAAAGTCAATGCGTAACTTTAAATCTTAATTACGGTTATAATATCAGAGGTGAAAACTGTAAATTACTGAACCAAGATTCATTTTCATGGTATCCCACAGCAAAAAAAAAAAAAAAAAAAAAGGAAAAGAATGTGGCAGCAGCTAAAAAATGAAGTATAAAAACATTTAATCAATGTAAAGCTTTAAGCATAAAAGGTTCATGGGTGTAGACTACATGACTTTACAAACATTTGACATATTAAATATCATTCAGTGTCTATTTCAATGCTTTTCCCACACAGTCTACAGCTCTTTTCACATAATTAAATATTTTCTAATCCAAACTGTTACATTTGTTAATTAGAGTAATGAAATTAACAGTTGACTTGTACTCAGGAATTGGAAGAATTTTTCAGTCCAACAGGAAAAAGAATAACTGTTGCTTTTGTATTTGTAGAAAATAAAGATGACCAAAATAAACTGAATAATTTGTTTATTTACCAGCTGTGGTGGTGGTTGAGGCATTTCGGTATCTTTTCTTCTTTGTCCTGTGCTGTTTACTGTCTTCTCATGTTGTGAGAAAATATGCATATTTATTGACGTAGATAAAAACGTACAAATCCTTTTTTTACAGTAACTTTTTTTTTTCAATTTTTAAGTAGGAGCTTTCACTTAATGATTTGCCACAGTGTTTGTCTAAAAGTGATTAAACTTTGTCTGTATTCTGAAACGTTCAGGAATTTCATTAATTTAATTTCTTTTTCCCCTCTATTTTCACGTCTGCCCTTAAAGTACAGATGAAAGTTAAAGGAATAAAGCATAAAACATGAACAGCGTTTTGCAATTTTCTCTGCAGTTTCTGTGCACTCTTCTGACTTTTAGGCAAAGCCGCACCGAATAAGACTTTTGTTTTGTATATTACGTCATAAGACGGCGCGCGCGCTCCTGCATCAGTTGAGATTCGGCTGTAGAAAGGTTGGTGTTTTTAACCATTTAAAGGCGTTTCATTAATGCAGACAGTTCAGTCGTTTTTATAGTTTTAAAAGCGCTGTAAATTACGTAATTATGCTGACTGTAACACTGTAATGCTTTAACTAGTTACGTTATTGGGCATTGTTTTTATGTGAAAAGCGCTCCCACACATGAGTAACAGAAAAGATGCGTCTCATTTCACTCTTCAGTTTTTTGTAAACACGAATTCATTCACTGGCAGGTAGAAACGGAGCTTTTCGAAACTCCGAGTCAATTGAATCAAATGCTTCGCTAAATGATTCAGTGATTCGAATCAGCGCACGCTGACGACTCCTGCTGCTCAAAACACTGGAAATACAGCGACAACAACAAACACAAACATGTGTAATGATCAGCTGTAACAAATCAGCTGCAAGTGTTTTCAAGAAAGTGTAATATGTAAATAATAAACTAACAAATTATTAACTGTTAAATACTTTTAAACCAAAAAAGTGAGTTTGTACACTTTCCCCCCATTCTCCTAAATTGAATAGGTTTTTTTTAAATTATTATTGTTATTATTTTAAATAGGTGATTTAGGGATATTAAATAAGATTTAACTATTAAATAAGATTTAACTCTTTTTAGCACAGTTCTGTGACTACTGAACTAGGGAGCTGATTGAGAGATTTAGTTTGGATTTATTTTTCTTTGTTCATTATTCTCATCTTAAACACACAGAAACTCCTGCTGAATGGACTGAGATCCACGTGACACTGTTATAAAGATGGCGTTTATTAAAGAGGAGAGTGAAGATTTGAAGATTGAAGAAGCTTTCAGAGTCAAACATGAAGATACTGATGAAAAAACAAAGATGGTATTTTTTAAAAAGGAGAGTGAAAACATTAAGATTGAAGAAGCATTCAGAGTCAAACATGAAGATACCGAGGAACAAACAGGTTGGTTTTCATTCTCAAAGCTGAACTCACTCATTCACCCTTATTAAAATGTCCAGTTCTACTGAAATGATGAATATTTTTGAATAATGTCATTGGAGTGTTGTAAGAGATCACATGACCAGACAAATTTAATGCTACACATTTATTTAAATGAATTATAGCATTTATTTCAATTAATTTATGATCGATAGCGAGAGAGATAGAACATCATGTAGCGATCTAGTATCTAGGCTATTTTGTTAATAAAAAATCATGGGAAAGCATTTACAAGAACTCCATTTGTGTGCACAGCACACTGTGATCTCTGACCTCTCTCTCTCAGTATATAAGTCATATAGGTCGCATTATGATAACAGTGTAAGTACATTGCAAACAACAGTTATAAGGGTCAGTGACGTATAAGGATTTTCGACAGGCCAATTTTAAAAGGCAAAAATAATATATAAATACGTTGTAGCCTAATTGTTCAAACATTACAAAGGTTGTGTACACATAACTTCATATTAAAATTAAGTAATTTTAGTGTTTTTTCATCTCGATTAATTGACCATAGACCTTAAAAAATGTCATGTGTTGCGACTATGATTTATATTAAAATTAATTTTAATAGATATTCTCAGTGTTTAAAGTGTTTAGAAACAAAGTATTAGCATTTATTTTGAGTTTTTGTAAATAATGAGCTTATATTTTTTTTCTGTAAATTGCATAAAACTGATTAAGTTTTAAAAAATAGCATTCATTTAAGCATACTGTAGCAGTGATTCATATTTTAAACACAGGAATAGGATATTTAATTTTTAATTGAATACAGTTATTCCTCTGATTGGTCGCACCACACGATAAGTGGTCACTCCAAATGACACAAAGACCTTATATCATTAAAAAAATCTATTTAAAGAGACGTGTGAAAAGTGCAGCACATGGCATTAAATGCAGGCTTTTCTTTAGTCAGTTATTTCTGAACTTGCCCAATCTCGGCTGCTAAATTGACCCTTCGTCGGGAGTTTGATTATCAGGCAGTCTGACCAATCATAATACACCAAATATGCCATTTTTGTCTGACAAATAAACCAGACAGGAGAGTAGATTAGAGTGTGAGTAGTCCAGTGTGCGACTGTCTTGTTTATACTTTAGCCAGGCTCTGCATTACAAGCCTACACTTATTGCGTGCACACCTCCCTAAACAGATGAGGCGTTTATATTTTTCACGCTCGTTGTTGTGTTATTATTTGGAACAACAGGGGGCAACTAGGAGTAATTGTGCTCTAAAACCATCAGGAATCATGTGAAATGTAGTAGTTTGTCGCTACAACTATCAAAACTTGATGTCTCGCATGATGAATGAGCTGATGAAATGATTAATTTATGTACAAACTGATTAGGTCATGAGTCAATTTAGAAGATTTTAGAATGTTTTTAGCACACTTCATGAAACCCACACTACAAAATAGTTGAAGAACAATTACAGTTTCCAAATAAATATATAACATCCTGAATTGTATTTTACTTTTTTCACTGAAATAAAAGTTTTTGTTATTAAACAAAGTAAAGTACCAGAAAAATGATCATTTGGTACCGGTGCCAGTTAAAATGTGAATGGTACCCAACCCTAATCAACAATATTTAAATCGCTTCTTTGTCTTTGCACATTCAGCGACTTCAGTGCAAAACTCCACATTTGGCTCTATAATATGCAGAAGCAGAGAATAGAAATAAAGTGAGCATTTGCTTTATTGGCCAAATCTAAAAAAAAAGGCACCATCTGGTAATTTTTTTTTTTTTTTAAATTACATTTTGAAGCTTTGCCAAAAGAATGAAAGTCTAAAAATACACACATGTGCCAAAATGTATGCAGCTGGCTAAAACACAGGCAAAATTATCAAAAGAAAAAAAAAACCCTGAAAATGACACAAGGGTTAAGTGCCAAAAGTGGACTACTAAAAAGATGTTGCAAGCATGGAAGATTAATTTACAGTCTGTTCTCTAACAGACGCAGGTAACAGCACATGCTCAGTCTATCAGTGTCTCTATAATAATTGTAATACACTTTAACACAATAATCACTTCCCTCAGGTAGTGTTTTCATATTAGTAAAAGCAGCCACATCTGTTGAACAGATAGGAGTAGGAGATCAGTAGGAGAATTGGTTTTGATGTCTGTTGCTTTGTGTCATTAAGCAGAGGTTAACTTTTATCTGTTTTTTTTTGCCTTAGACATGATGGCTCTGAAAGAAGAGAATGGAGTAATGAATGAAATCAAAGAGGAAGATCAATACATGAATCATCATGATCTTAAAACTGAAGAAAAATCTTTTAGCTGTTCACAGACTGAAACAACTTCCATACAGGAAAGGGCTCCAAAGACAGGCAGTGTAAGTTGTTTCACCTGCCAGGAGTGTGGAAAGAGTTTGACTCATAAAGCAAGTCTTTTCAGGCACATGAGAATACACACTGGAGAAAGGCCTTTTACCTGCAATCTGTGTGGAAAAAGTTTCAACCGAAAAGAAACCCTTGATTCCTACATGAAAGTACACACCTACACATGCCCTCAGTGTGGAAAGAGTTTCAGCCAAAAAGGAAAATATGAAGACCACATCAGAATTCACATTGATGACAAACCCTACAAATGTCCTCAGTGTGGAAAGGGTTTTATTCGAAAAGAACACTTTGAAGAGCACATAAGAACTCACACTGGAGAGAAACCTTTTACCTGCCAACAATGTGGAAATAGTTTCCGCCAAGAAAGAAACCTTAACAGGCACATGATAACCCACATTGGAGAGAAGTCATTTGTTTGTGGTCAGTGTGGAATGAGCTTTAAAAAAGAAGCAGCCCTTAAATACCACATACAGATTCACATGAAAGAATTGCTGAATGTTATCAGTGACAATTCAAAGACAGGAAACATCTGAGGAGTAATGGAGAGAAGCCATCACTATGGAAAGACTTGCAAAACCAATGCAAACCTTGAGGTTCACCTAAGTGACCGATCCACTTACAGCTTCAAATACTTGAGCAGCAGATACAGCGAACACCCAGAGAATATTTACATATCTACAATGACTATGTAAATATGTGCTGGGGATTTTCCTTTCAGTAACAAAATAAAAGTGGTGAGAAAACAGCATTGCAGTGTTGAAGTGGATCTCTGCAATGTATGGATTATTTCAGTTGTGGCAGAAGAAGGGCCAGATTTAATAAATAGGGCAAAAAAAGCAAGTTAAAGACAGCAAGTCAAAAAACATTGATGGAAGTGAAGACTTCTCATGATCTACTGACAATGCTCTAATCACGAACACAGACGCTAATTTTCATAATAATGAAAGCAATCTACCAAGAGCAATGCAAATTACAAATAATGGTGTTTGGATATTCTGATAATGTCTCTCTGTTCTCTGCATTCCTCCTCTTACAGCAATTTTAATGCCTCAAAAAAGTTAAGACATGCTTTTTTGGGGCATTAAATGATTGCAAATAGGCTTGCCTACTGTTCCATATAATATGGAATTGTCCCGTGTAATTCAGAATTCTCTCATGTTTTGAGGTCACATATTGTACACCTTTCTGGAGGTTTATTTTAGCTGTTGATGTCCTTAAGAATATATATTTGCAGTATAAGTGACAAAAACCTCAATATATTTTTACAGCTCTTCTCTTAGGAGCTCTGTCAAGAACAGGTCGATTTTGACCTGTCTAATTAATATTCATGAACCTCTCTTTTGATTGGCCTGTTGGTTTTTGAGTGGCCTGGCCGTGCGTCAACCACAGGTAACTAGGATCATGTATGTGGTAGCCTGCTATGGCTTGGTGATACTCAACAGGGTGTTTCAGAATGGTAATTATTAATTATATTTTTTTTCACCGAATGCAGTAAGTTACGTAACTATTGCTTTAGTAAAGCAGTTTTCATACTGCACATTGATTCTGGAAAATTGCTGGAAAGTTGCCAGAGTGCCTTCTGTGTGAATGCAAAGACAATCCCGGATCGGGGACCTAGTAACATTGCTGGGGTCAGTCCCAGAACGAATGCTGTGTGAACAAAAGGATGTGTTGTAGCAACTCTTCACAACGAAAAAATACGTGCAAACTGGAATGAAGCAGCGATCAGGGAATTCCTCACCGCACTAAAGCACAGGTCATTCGCCAGTTTTGTTTCAGTTCAGTGTAATGTACGCGTCACATTACACGTCACATGTCTTTACGGGATCTTTATGGGTTGTGTGTAAAGCACGCACAGATTCTGGAAAATCACTCTGTGAATGAACCAACTTAAACAATTCCACAACAAATCATGGGACACATTATCTGTGTATTTTCCGTAATCGCTGTGTGAAAGCTGACGTGCCACTGGTTGCCAATGTTGTTTGAAAGCCTGTAGAATGATGTAGTTTCCTGACATCCATCGACTGAATAACATTTTCTCAACTTGTTTCCATGTTGTTGTTGCTCAGCAATGGCATGGACGCGATGTTGTCTGTGGGTTTGGGGAAAGGAGGGTTTGGATAGTGGGAATCATTCTTTTTTATGCGAACATAGCCATTCAGAGAAGACTTTAAGATCAAGCGGAATCTTCTGCCGGCTGGTCGCTCTCCCTTTGGAGTGAACAGGGCTCATGCTAACGGCAATTCCATTCACGTTCTGTGTTTTGAGTTTGGGTGAATGCAAACAACATGATTATTGATTATGAGCACAACATCCAGTAAGGCAAGCAATCTACTTGAGTGTAGATGCGTTTCACTATTGTAAGTTAATTGTAAGAAAAAAGCACATTTTTTCCACATTTTTTAAAAAATTTTAACAACTAGTTTACTCTTCAACTTAAAGCTTGTGGGATTTTTTTGTTTGGTGCGTAAATTTGTGCTTCAGGCAGTCTTTGTCAGTCAAATGCTTTTAATTATGTGTGATGTCACCGAAGCGCCATTTTAAAGGTATTGTTGCACAGAGCCGTACAGTAAAGACTGATTTAATCGTCATACTGGAGAAACAGAAGCAAACTAAGTAGATATGGTGCCAAGATAATCTCCGCAAAACTTTTAGAATCCATAACATGTAATTTGTCAATGTTTAACAATTAACACTGATCCATATTACCTGACCACAAAAAGTTGAGTGCCGCCCTCCATCCTTGTTGGATATATTTACAGTATAAAAACTTATATTTGGATATATTTACAGTATAAAATATTTGATTATATGTTCAGTTTTGTCTACCATTGATTTGAACACATAATTTCCACATTTGTAAGTAATTGTCATGTGAGTCTATACCATTAAACCCTGTTTGTTCAACATTTTCCATGCTTCATGTGGCTGATCACAAGTACTGATAATGAGACAATCAAAAACACATTTATTAAAATTCCATGATACATTCTTTATTATTAATGCAACACTGTGTTAAAATTTTCAAAATGCATAACAAAAGATTGCAACAAGAATTATGAACCATCAACATACTGTTTTTGTAAGTAATAAGAAATAATTTTGTGCCTGTCACAGTTGTATAAAACAGTGTTTGTGCAGGAAGATCCAGTCTGAGGCACATAAGGTGAACAGAAGTATTTAAAATGAAGTGAGAATTTTCATTATGTTTGACATGAAAAGCAGCATAAAACTATAAAAACCTTTAGCCCCCAGTGACCACTTCCTATAGAATGTAGCTCCAACCTCAATCAAACTCACCTGCCTGTAACTTTCTAGTGATTGTGAAGATCTTGGATCAGGTGTATTTTATTAAGGTTGACTGGGTTTAGCATTGCTCCTACCATGAACTTCACAGTGGCATGAATTCTCTCCCACAGAGAACAGTACAGACAACAACAAATTTATTTATTTATTTGACTGCATAGAGAATAGGACAGATTAAAAGGGGTTTAAGTCTTCAGGTAGTGCAAGTCTCAGAGACAGTGGGTGACTGAGAAGCATTAGCTGTATCAGATCCAGTTGAAAAGAAGTGGCAGTTTGATATTCAATGCCAGTGTCAGTCTGAGATGGAGCTTCACTTTCAGAGGCTGTGCTGGTCTTAGAGGCAGCGTCAGTTTCAGAGGCAGTGTTAGTTTGACAGGCAGTACTTGTCTGAAAGCCTGTGTCAGTCTGAGAGACAGTGACAGTTTGAGAGGCATTGTTAATTTGAAAGGCATTGTCCGTTTCAGGGCCAGTGTCAGTCTGAGAGGCACTTTCAGTCTCAAAAGCAGTTTCATCTCAAAGTTAGTGCAGGTTTGAGACACAGTGGCAGTCTCAAAGACATTGACAGTCTCTGAGGCATTGCTGGTCTTGGAGGCATCAGCAGTCTCTGAGGAATTGGCAGTGTCCAATGCATTGCCTGTCTGAGAGGCAGTCTCTGAGGCATCAGCGGTTTCAAAGGTACTGCCGGTCTCTGAGAAATCGGCGGTTTCAAAGGTACTGCCGGTCTCTGAGAAATCGGCGGTTTCAGAGGCACTGCTGGTCTCAGAGGCATCAGGAGTCGCAGATGCATTGCCATTCTCAGTGGTGGTATCGGTGGCTCGGTGGTTTCAGAGGCACTGCTGGTCTTGGAGGCACGGGCGGTCTCTAGATGCGACATCACCATTCCCTGTGAGACACCGGGTAGTTTTAGGGGAGGCAGTCTCAGAGGCATCACCGGAGGTTCGCAGAGGCATCGGCGTCCCATTCGCATCAGAGGTATCGGTCCTTCAGAGATGCATCACCTTGGTTTTAGAGGCACTGGGAGGCACGGCGGTGATGTGTATCACCATTCCTCAGAGACATCGTGCAGTTTCAGAGGCACTGCCGGCCCCAGAGGCATCGGAGTTACAGGAGGCACGGCGGTCTCGGATGCATCGGGCCCAGAGGTATCGGTGGTTTCAGAGGCACTGCCGGTCTTGGGAGGCATCGTGGTCTTGTGATGCATGCATCAGTTTCCCATTCCCAGGCTCAGAGGTATCAGAGGTATCGGTGGTTTCCAGAGGCACTGCCGGTCTTGGAGGCATCGGTGGTCTTGTGATGTATCACTATTCTCAGAGACATTGCTCTTCAGAGGCACCTGCCGGTCTCAGGCATCGGAGGTTAAGCAGAGGCATCGGGCGTCTCGGATGCATCGGCAGTCTCAGAGGTATCGGTGGTTTCAGAGGCACCCTCGCCGTCTTGGCGGCATCGGTGGTCTCAGATGCATCACCATTCTCAGAGACATTGGCAGTTTTAGAGGCACTGCCGGGTCTCAGGCATCGGAGGTTAAAAAAGGCATCGGCGGTCGGATGCATCGCAGTCTCAGAGGTATCGGTGGTTTCAGAGGCACTGGCCGGGTCTTGGAGTGCATCGGGCGGTCTCAGATGCATCACCATTCTCAGAGACATTGGCAGTGTCGCAGAGGCACGCCGTCCTCTGCATCGGAGGTTAAAAAAGGCATCGGGCGGCCTCGATGCATCGGCAGTCTCAGAGGTATCGGTGGTTCAGAGGCACTGCTGGTCTTGGAGGCATCGGCGGTCTCAGATGCATCACCATTCTCAGAGACATCGGCAGTTTTAGAGGCACTGCCGGTCTCAGAGGCATCAGAGGTTACAGAGGCATCAGCAGTCTCAGATGCATCACCATTCTCAGAGGTATTGGTGGTTTCAAAGGCACTGCCGGTCTCGGAGGCATCAGTGGTTTCAGAGGCATTGGCAGTCTCAGAGGCAGTTTTGTTCTCAGATACTATGACAAAAAAGGTGGCGGCATAATTTATATTAAATCCTCTTCATTTTTATCTACATAACGGTTACTGTAATTATGAACTAAAATGTTCATTTTTTTTAACACAACTACAATGTAACATACTATCTCTGTATTTAAAAATGTGTTTAGTTATCACGAGCAAGTCACTGTTATAAGTAAGTCATTGTGATTGGGTCATTCAAACGATTGACAGTGCTGTTGCTGTGTTTGGAACCATTTTTGTTGGTGAAATAGAGAAAAATAGGCAATAAGTCTCTTAGTATTAACTTCTAGTTTACTGATTTTAACTGTTGTATAAAATCAACATCACATTTGTGATTTTTGCGAAAAAATGGCACTCTTCATGTGATATTGATTAACTATATGAAATGATATGAATATACATTTTCTGCCCCCATACTTTGAATTTTGGGAACATTCTAAATGCATTTTTTTTAGACTGAATCACGCAGTGAAAGAACACACTCTAAATGAGCACAGTCTGTCTAGCTATTGTTTAAGCACTCACAACTCCTCTTATAATAAATAAAGCTGTCCATACACTCTATGATAAATGAATCTCTAACTTACATTGTACGTACATCTGCACTTTGTTGCTTATGATGAGGGAATTCGTGAGATTCAGTATGAACAAGACTTTTAGCTGACTATTCTGAACGCCTCTGATTGGCCACTGCATTCTAAACTCAACAGAGTCGTGTGTGAATTGGTTATAATGCGCAACGCTGTAAAAACATGCAAAAATAAAATAAGATGTAATATGAGCAGGTCAAATCTTTTTATTTAACTTTCATTTTCACTAGTTTTATGTTTGAAGTATTACAGTTTTACTGAAAAACCAGGGGACCATCCCAAGTATATTTTTTGGGGTGTTATGGGGGGGTCCCTTAATGCTTATTGGAGGTCCAGGACCCCTCAATTCGAACACTGCTACAAATAGCTGCTCGCATAAAATTAAAGGCATTAATGTTTGCCTACAAAACCACCCCTTTACCTAAATTCATTACTTCAGACTTGTATGACCTCTATAAGCTTGCTTTCTGCAAGTGAACGGAGCGTTATTGTGCCATCCCAAAAATTACTTTCACAGACTTTTACTTTAAATGTTCCCTCCTGGTGGAATGACCTGCCCAACTCAATCCAAACAGTCCTTAGCCATCTTCAAGAATTGTCTAAAACACATCTCTTCCATTTTTATTTTTTTGCTCTAACACTCTCTATTCTATTTCTATTCTTTTTAAAATAAAAGAGAAGCTAGTGAACTTTTTTTTTTGTCTTCTACCTTTTCTGTCTGTTTTCATTTTATTATACAAATAACAAAAAACCCTAACACTAGCTTGCTCTATTCTTTTTCTATTCTGTTTATTATATAATTAAAAAAAAACTGAGACTTGTCATAGCACTTACATATCATTGCTCTTTTGTTGATTTTGATTGCTTCCATTGTCCTCATTTGCAAGTCGCTTTGGATAAAAGCATTGCAAAATGGCTAAATGTAAAAGATCACAATGCCATTAACTATTTCTGAGTTTGCTGTTGCGAGGAGCCCAGTGAGATGTCATTCAAAATACAAACATTGCTTTGTCATTTTATGCTCTCTTAGCTTTTATTTAAAGCAGTGTTTGTGAAAATATCAGCATGTCTCATCTCAATCAGAAGACCCTTCAGCTCTCCCACTACTGTGGCCAGAGACAATGCCACAGCAGAAATGGGTGTCGGAAGCACTTTTTAGGGTTGGTGCAAAGGGAAAGCTGGAGCTGTGGGAAAATCTGTATACAACTGTATATAGTCAGGACTTCCTCAACAGGCTCAATCACATCAAGGCCAGCATAACATCCACGTATGGATCAATTTTAAAAATGGATTCAACTAAGAAGGTCAGAGGAGCTGCTTTAATAGCTATACCTTTATTTGTCAATTTTACTGATTTGGATGTATGTTTTATTATTTGCTATGCTTATTGTTTCTTTCAGATCCTGGCAGTAGGGTCCACCACTGATGCCACCAGTTGTACCCTACTTTTAGTGGAACAGATCCACAGAAGGGCCGCTGCATTAAAGGAAACAGAGGTGGTGAGGAAACTTCTGAACAACATCAGGTCCTCTTCAGGCTCCAATAGGAACTGAGCACAGCTACTGCTTTGGCAGTCCAAAGCCCCTCACTGCAAAGCTGCTTAAAGCAATCCAAAAAAATCAAAGACTCAAAGTCAAAGTCAAAGTCAAATCAAAGAAATCTAGACAGTACCAGCAAAAGTGCAGGAGAAACCAAAAAGAAACTTTAGAATATCATTAAGTCCCTCAAGTCATCCCAGGTCTTGACAGAGAATGGCGCATTCATGCTTGAAAACTGCTTTAATGTTCCATTGGAAATGCTAAAAAGAGAGAAATAAATAAAAATACCATTCAGCCCTTAAATCATTTGTGCTTACTCTGCAGTAATAGTCAGCTAAGGCCTACAATTATGTCAGAGAGACCTTTAACTTAGGGTTGCCTCACTCATCTACAAAAAGGAGATGATGCAGCAACAACGGAGGAGATCCCAGATTGAGTGAAGAGGTACTAGCCTTTCTCCAAACTAAAGCTTCTGAAGCACTAGCCAAGGGAAACGAAGACAATCTGTGCTCTAATGTTTGATGAAATGGCCATTATGAAGCACATTGAGTGGGACATGAAGAAAATGCTTGGCTACGTAGACATTGGCACAAAAATCGAAAGCAGTGATTTCTAACGACTCGATTCTCTCAAGTCTACATGGGATGCAATCCGATTTCAAGAACACTTCCGGGCAGTTTCAAGCGTCCCCTGTACTTGCGTTTGAGTATTGGAATTGTACTTGGATGGTTAATGATGACGTAGAGCGAGAACACAAGGATGCAAGATCACTTAAGAACACATATTGAGAAACGGCCTTCATTTTTGGCAATGTTGTCGATTTGATTGCACAGACACTATTTGAAGAGAACTGAACTCAGCTGGACGATGACATCACTGAATCAACAATGAACTGATTTATACTGAAAAATGTGATTGTTATTGTTCTTCTGCATTATCAACTCTGTAAAGCTACTTTTACACAATCTGTATAGTATATTGTCAGTGCTGCACGAGGCAGCTTAATTGAAGACCAAAGAGAAGATCGTTCCCTACTTGTCTTTATTTAAAGGGCGGATCAAACTAAGATAATGCAGTAATGATACCCACTATTAGCCAAGACCAGCGACATCCTATTTTTGTGCTATAAGATCTTCTCTGCAATATTAGAGCTACTTTCAATAACAATCAGAAAAGCTTCCCTACCCCAAATAAACATTTACATGTTTAAGACATTTGAACTGTAAGAATTTACACGGAGGTTTCAGATATAAAAACAGTGTCTCGTGAAGAGGTAATTGTGACTGTCAAGCTTTGGGGTGTTGATCAACTCCATCTACATTTTGATTATCATGAATAGTCTTTTTTTTAGCTTTTTGTTCAAAATGTTGTTTATTTATTTATTTTTTTATTTGTGAAACTTTTCCACATTTAAGTGTTTATAAAAAAGAATGCATGAAGCTAGAATAAAATGTTTTTATTTTACAAGCAGATACACTGATCTTTCTTTTGATGTTTTGTATGTTCAGATATTCATATAACAAAATATATACAAATTAATACCTAAATAGGGACATAGTAGTAAACTTAAAGTATGATGTAAAACTTACGAGTATACTTGCAGTATAAAACTACTAAACTAGTGGTTTACTGAGACTATACTTCAAAGTTTACTAAAAATGCATAAAAAAGTATTTAATTAGAAAAACTATCAGTATATCTATAAGTTCACTTTTAGTATACTTGCAGTACAAACTGAAAACATAGATGTAAACTAGTTGTGTACTCAAAGTTTACTACTGTTATACATAAAGTATATTAAAATTATAATTTTATATTAGTGGTGTCAAAATTAGCACGTTAATGCAGGTGATTTTTTTTTTTCATTTTAACGTGTTACATTTTTTTAATGCAATTAACGCAGGGGCAGGTTTGGCCACCCCACCCACAACCACTAAAGAACTGCATTTATTTAGACGCAGAACGCAATAATGAGCACATCAAACGGGAGACTTTTCAGACGTGCGCTCCAATAACAAAAGATGCGAAATATATATATATATATATATATATACGTATATATATAAAAAATATACCTTTTATGCTGTTTCTACATTAATTTGAAAATTGAATGTGAAATTATTGCAATATAAAAGTAGAATTAAAAATTGTAATGTTAGGTGGGATTAATCGCAATTCATTTCCGAAAAAAATGTGTGATTAATTTGTTAATTTTTTTTAAATGATTGACACCACTAATTTATATACTAGAAAGTGGGCCAATTTAGTCCCAAGGAGTATTGAAATAGTGCACTTAAAAGTATACTACTAGTACACTGATACTTGTATACTTACTACATAAAGTATACTTAAAAATATACTTCAACTTAATATTCTGTTGACACTAAGTAACGATGCACCTACATGTCAACTAACTTTCATTGGATTATTAGTAGACTGTCTACTAATATCTGCTAACTCTTTATTGTGACGGTCTCCCAACAGACATTCTACTGACTAAGTAACTTTGCAAGTACATGTCAACTTACTCTAACCCTAACCCTAACAGTCTACTAATACTCTACTAACACTCTAATGAGAGTCAGTAGACATGTGGTTGAAATGTTACTTATAGTCAACAGAATGTGTTAAAGGGACCATCAAAATAAAGTGAAACCTACTTAATAAAATAAACTTGAAGTATACTTCTTTTTGGTAAGGGTCATAAACCTTTACAAGTTTTCATGCACAATAAAATCATTTCTACAACCACAGATTTGTTCTCTGCGCATCTAACAGTGTCAACTTTACATTGTCATTCACTCACTCCTGATAAAGACCACTCACTGAGGCTAGTAGCTGCTTTTGATTGACATGTAAACTGGCCAATCATCAATAAGAAGTTTTAGGGTCTATACGATTCAGCCAATGAGATTAGATCTTGTGGCATCAGGATGTTCACTGATGTATTGTATTTTACCACATCATTTTATTTGAAAATAAAAATGGACATTTCAAAATCCGTCCAAAAAAAAAAAAGGAAGTAAAGTCAGTTAAAGTTAAAGTTACTTAAACGGCAAGTTGCAGCTTCTTCAGGTATCTCTAACTGATTAGGCTATAGACAAATTTCGAGTAGACGTCACAGTCATTTGCAGCTGCGCGCACATAGTGGTTGCAGAAAAACACTGGTAGCAAGTGGAGGTAAACGGGTAAACTCCATGGAATAAGAGAAAAAAAATATTTTTGTGCCTTTTGATGTCAAAATCAGAATGAAAATAATTTTTATACAATACTGTAGTCAAAGACGCCATTTGAAGTTAAACGCAGACATTTAAACAGACATACTATGGATGAAAACTGCTATATTACTCTACTTTTAAAGCATAAATTTGATTTAAACAATAGGTCTACATAATATTCACATATGCTGTTAATAGGGGACGTATTGTATTAACCCTACAGTTACAGCATGAAATATTATTTAAACCCATTATTATTAACTTTTTAACATAACATTTTTTATTTTTTTTTTATCTCACAATTCTGACTTTTGTTTCTCACAAATAACTCGATTTAACAAAACTAGTGAGTTTGTTAATTCTGAGGGAAAAAAGCCAGAAGTGTGGGATATAAACTCTAAGCCGAGGGGAAAAGAGAGAACGACGAGTTGTTTTTCCTCTAGACTTGTGGGATATAATCTCGGAGTTGCGAAAATAAAGTCAGAATTTTGAAATTAAAATCAAATTTACCTTCTATTCCATGGCTCCATAGACTGCCACTTGAACCGCCCATAAAAAAACGTCATCCCTGTTTCGGGTCAGTAAGACTATCCCACTATCTAACATCAGTTTCGCTGAATAACATTACTTATGGCTGGGTGACAAGCTGTTGTAATATGCCAAAAACATTTTGAAAATGACATCTAATCAATAGAATCTATACTCTTTTTAAATCTAAATATTTTGTGCCATATCCTTGTAATTCTCTAGCTGTAAAGGCTACCTCTCTGGGTTTTCTGCAACCATGCTGTGCGCGCATCCCGAATGTTTACAAACAGATAATAAATAAGATAATTAATAGGATATGATCTTATGATTGTAAAATTCATTATTATAAAGTCATTATAAATCATTATAAAATACAGATGCAGTCAGAGGAGCTCCTGGTGGCGAGAAACTTCTTTAACAGAAGGAAGGCAAAAGAAGTCATTCCTGACATAGTCAGTGTGTTCAGGCTGTTGAATACTGACATGTTCCCCGCACTTAATTCAGTATTTCAAGTAGCACTGACAATCCCAGTTAGCAGCTGTGGCTGTGAACGTTCCTTTAGTGCCTTGCGTCGACTGCATACATATTTAAGAAACACAATGGAACAAGACCGGCTTAACTGCTTGGCAGTGATGTCCATTGAGAAGGAGAATTTGACTGCTGTTGACCATGACAGTGATAGACAGATTTGCCCAAATGAAATCAAGATGATATAGTCTTATACTGCCATAATCAAAGCAATAAAGAACCATATTCAGACAGAAATGGAGGGAGGAGAAAGGCTGAGAAAAACCAAATTATACACATATTTCCAGTGTTGGGCAGTAACGCATTACTTTGTAACACGTTACTGTAATTTGATTCTTTTTTTAGTAACGGAGTAATTTAACGCGTTATAATTTCCAAATGAGTAATTAGATTATAGTTACAAGCATGCGTTACTGCTGCGTTACATCATTGCCGACAGAATCTGTTTTATCATCTGGATTGTAAAAGGGGGGTGGACTAGCACACGCAACGTCCTCTACATGAGACCTACTTTGACTGGTAAGCGCCTGCGAGGCGGATTCTACCAATGAAAACAAAGTCAGCATGGGGAGAGGAAAGTAAGCGTTCTGTAGCTGGAAATACAATCATTATTTTGAGTTTTTCTGTCAAAGGAAAGAACATTATTGTGCGTTGTCAGAGAGGAAGAAAACCTTTTCAATAGTGAAAAACTCTATATCCATTTTAAAACACCTGAAAGGGCAGCACGGCACATTAAAACTTATTGAGAATGTACCGGGTGCGGAGACCAACGCACCAACTTCCATTGTCTTCACATGAGTCTCTGCCTGCCCGCGCCCGCGCCCACAACTGCAATCGCCTATCAAGTCTTGTCCAGCGCCGCTCTCTGTTGTGTCAGCGCGCGGTGCGGGACAAGACTTGATGGGCGAGTGCAGGTGCGGGGCTGCGGGCGGGCAAAGATGCGATGTGCGGGATGCGATAGAATAAAATGATTTGCGGGACTCCCGCAAAATAGAAATATCTAAATATAAAATATCTAAAACAAAATGAATTGCTATTCATGTATTGCACAAAAGCAACAAGAACAACTACTGTAAAACAAAAATGAATAACACGCCTAACCATAGGCAGAGTTTCTATTTATAACACGTGTTTGCAGCGTTAAACAATGTGAGTAGGGGGAGGCTGCAGACCTGGAGCAAGGCAGATCTACGCCCCAGACAGTTTTACGCCCCTGTTGTTCCTGATGCATCCAGTAGGGGGTAACAGTAAATGAGCCATCAGAACCCTATACCTATGCGGGGATGAAAAGAAGTTTGTTTGCCAACCGCCATAAGCAAGAAGAAGACGAAGAAGAGGTATATTAAATACTCGTTAAAGTTACTATTGTTCTATAAAACAAAGGTCACAAAAATTTGTTTCAATATGTGAAGAGACATCTTTATTTATATGCAAAGACAATATTGACAGTCAGGTTGATGGTTTGTCTGGCTCAATTTTAGCTTTTGTCTCACTTATTTATTTTGTATATATATATATATATATATATATATTGTCTCTAGCTTGCGTGAGATGGCCTTTTCTGGTAAGATATTCTTAACCGTTTCTTTTCACACTCCACGTGTGTTTTGAAGTAACATTAGTGTACATGTTGGATATGAACATACAAAAGACAGATTTATAATAGGCATGTATGTATGTATGTAAATCTCTAAGTAAGGAGAATTTAACTGCACACTGAAGTATTTTTATTACAGCAAACAAAAGACTACTTCTTAAGGTTATTTCAAAAGAAAACAAATTATTCACTATCAATAATTGAGCACCAACAATCACAAACATGATAAATCCCACATTAAAAACTTTAGTCCCATATGTTTTGAATGTAAAAAGTTGTTTCTTTTGTAAATTAGATTAATATCTAATTTAAGTTTATTTGAACTCAATGTGGTTTTATCATGTTTGTCACTCAATTATGGTGTATATTTTTTTATTAATATAAGAGTATTTTAATTGTTTGCTGGCTAATTATTATATGTTAATTGTGATGTTGTTGATATGGGCAATGTTTTTAATGTCATTCTCAATTTTGTCTACACAGTCCATCATCAGAGGCCAAAAGAAATCAAAGTGGCTTGACACTTTTTCCAAGTGTTCTGTTAAGATGGTTCCTGTGCCAGTGTACATTGAGGACAAATTGATCTAATTTACTCTCACCTGTCTTCAATTCTGGACAGCACAACCACACACACCCACAGTGATGAGATCAAGTTCATCATGCATGTCCTTTTTCCAGAGGTAGGTCTTGTGGTAGCTGTGCTCTGCATGGTCAGATTCACTTTGTTTTTAATGTTGAATAGTTTATCCATAATATAGAAAGAAAAGGATGTGCTGTGTGGTCAAGTATGGTGAACCATATGTGGAATTTGTGCTCTGCTTTTAACCCATCCAAGTATACACAGTAGTGAGAAGTGAACACACACACACACACACACACACCCAGAGCAATATGAGACCATTACTCTAAAAATATATATATATTTTTTTTTTGTTAAAAGAAAAAATGTAAAAAAAAAATAAAAAAAATTAACTAAACATGCAAAATAATACTTAGTTTGTTCAGGGTGTGATCAATCTCAATTCTTTCTCTGATAGTCCATCATCTGTGCCCTTGCTTTTGTTGAAAATTTGTCTGTCCTGGAGGCTGAGGAGAAATTTCTGACAGGACCTGCCATCGACATAAGGTATTGCAGGGATAATATTAAGGAAAAATTATCAAACATGAAATCCTTACATTCTTTACAATTAACCATTTTCGTTACAACTGTCCAACTTTTTTTTCATCAGTGAGAGGGAGCATTTTGACAGGAGGATAGAACAGCAATTAAAGAAGATCAGCAAGCCCTAGGGTCATCGCAGTGTCATTAATAAATCGTGTTAATAATAATAAAAAAAATTGTTGTTCACAAATTTGTCTTTTTCTTCTCAAATTTTAGAAGGGGGTGAATTCTTTTTGTCTACATAAAGTTCTGTAGCTGTATCACAACCAGTAGTGAATACAACAGATATTTTATCAAAGGGACATATCACTGTGTGTATGATGTGATAACTATGGTTATCTGAACGTAACTTTATCACACAATCTGTCTATATGAAAACCTACATTAACTAGGTTACAGCTGATCACATTACATTGTTCATCTGATCCAACTGTGTATTAATTTTACAATTCATAAAAACATTAGCCTACATTCAATTGCAATTCTGTTGTCATTTGTGGGCTATGTATGAATACCAACAGTGCTTTATTACACGATCTATCCGTTATGTAAATGTGACGTTTCGATTTAAGTTAACAAGTCAACATCTATGAATGGGACGTGTATTAACGTGAGAGTGTCGTGCGTTGATTTGAATGATGTTATTTCGCCGTATATCTTTCTCCCCCTACTGGACGCATCCGGAACAACAGGGGCGTAAAACTGCCTGGGCCGTAGATCTGCCTTCCTCCAGGGCTGCAGCCTCCCCGTATAGAACAATGTTGATTTCTGGAATGCAATGGACAATCAGAGGATCCACTCACCGCTCGAAATGCCGTGCATTTTGCAACCACGCATGCAGCAGCCTATTGCTTTTAGTAAAAATAACAGCAGTTTGTGAATGTTGATGCTTTAAAAACAAATATTTTATTGGGAGCGTTTATGCTGGGATGCAACACTAAATTTCGTGGATGTAC
Organism: Labeo catla; assembly: GCA_012976165.1. NCBI lineage: Eukaryota > Metazoa > Chordata > Actinopteri > Cypriniformes > Cyprinidae > Labeo > Labeo catla. The sequence goes on along the minus strand of VONZ01001963.1, from coordinate 41,564 downwards.
ATAAAAAAAGTAATGTAACTAGTAATGTAACTAATTACTTTTGAAATAAAGTAATCAGAACAGTAATTTGATTACTTTTAAAATCAGTAATCAGTAATTGAATTACTTTTTCAGAGTAACTTGCCCAACACTGCATATTTCCTTAACACAGCATGAAGAGTAGGAATATTATTATACAAACATCTGACTTGCACTTGTCCACCTTGGGAGCCTAAGCAAAATTCTCAATGCATTGTTAAATTCCACCTGAAGCGTATTTATTTTAGCTTTACTATAATTACTCCACAAGTGCGCTGTATACAAAGAAGTACAATAAGCCCTAAAAAGTGCTACTTTAACCTCATCTGTACACATCAAAAAATTAGGAGCCAACATATTTGCTTGTCCATACAACTTACAACATTTTCGCTGCACATCGTCGTCATCATTCAAATCATCTTTGATAGCGTGACCCAAATATTTTGTTTTATTCACCACATTTAATACTTGATCACCTAGATTGCTTAATGTCGATCATGGATCAAATCGATCCACCATGGCAAACAGCGAATATAGCACAGTAATTTTGAGTAAAAATATACATTTTGCTAAAATATTTATTGTTGGACATTGAATGTGACACATGTAGAATTCTAATCCTACATATAAGTGTTTTTGTGAAGGCAGTAACTGTAAATTAAATGTAAGCTGTCTAATACAGCCCTAATTACTATGTGTGTATTCCTCTTACCAGTTACAATGTAGTCTGTTTTCTATTATTTATTGTTTTTTTTCAACCTATTTAATCTCACAATAGTGACCATAAAAAGGTTTTCATTTATAAAGCTCTGAAAACCTCACCATATTTGCACTTACACTTTCAAATATGGAAAAAATAAAGGGTCTCCATTAAATATGTGCAGTTTCAAATGATTAGTGCAAATTGTCAGATGACCAGAGAAGTTTATTTCCTGTTTGCACCTCGAGAAGATGATGGCTGCATCAAAGCTCTAAAACAAAAGGCTAGTAAAGTGTGTTAACATAAAGATATGACAAAGATTTTTGGTACACATTATATTTAAGGTGTCTAGTATTAATATATGAATTCACATATATTCAGTTTTGTTGAGTGTGGTCATAGAATGAGTAAACATGTTGATGGTCACATGTTGATGGAATTAGGTACACATATAAATCCAATTGCAGTTGTTAGTGAAGACTGCACTAAAATGTTGCAATCACAAAATATTGCACTAAATAAAAAGTTCAAATGTTACAAATAAGTTACAATATTGATGTTGTAATACTAGTAGAACTAATATAAAAATTCGATGATATATGTTACAAAAAAGCAACAATTTTGAAATACGGTAATGGTTGTATTTTTAATATTATTATTATTATTATTATTATTTATTTTTTGTCCTATCAATGTTGTGTAGGGTTTTTTTATGCATAATAGTAACCCAAAAATGTGATCAAGCAGTTTAAAGTAGCTGGGCTAAGATATATAACAATTTTTATGACTTCAGAAATATGTTAATTCAGTACACACATTTTTCCACTGGTCACAATTGTGACAGACCATAAAACAAAATTTTTTACTCACTTTTCCAAAAAAAAAAAAAAATTCAATAAAGAATGATTACAAAGGGTTACTAATGACAGATTATTTGGATATTTTCATGTCTGGGGAAAAAAATGGGATTAAACGGGTTAATTCAATGTAGTATTTTCAATGCTTGATCGCTTTAAAGAGCAGTTTTAGATTGTGATGTTTTATTGGCCTACTAATAACCTTAAAGGTACAGCTGTCATAAAACCCGAGAGAATGGCGCATTGCTAGAAACTGCTGATAAACTGACTGCTCAAGTAGCAACTATGTTAAAATGTTTTCATATATCATTAAAAAAAGTCATTATTTTTGGCCACAATACATTAAATACAGTCAGTTCTAGCCTATATTTTTATTTAAGTTGCATTTTTTTGTATACTTTTATTATTGTAGTGATAATAATAATACTAATAATTGTATGTGAGAGTGTCAGTGGTAATATCAATGCATTCCTATTGGTCTCTGTTAGATGAACTTAGCTTAGCCTGACAGTTAGCCTGCGCCAGACCAGGTTAGTTTCCCAGCATAAGTTGCCAGAGTGACTGAGCTTGAGCTATGGTAAACGACAAGCGACAGCAAGTCAGACTAACCGAAATAAGCCAACATCCAGAGAGTAAGGTACCGGGATGGGCAAGTCAGAGAGGCTCTTCTGTAGGTGAGGGAAACTACTGCAGACCCTGTAGTTGAAGCTCAGTCTTTGGCTGAGGAGATTGGGTCCGATTTTATATTTGCATAGTCATTTGGCATGACATCCTCAGCAAGATCCAGTATGTAAATAAACTAATGCAATCACCCTCCATGAAGCTAGATGTGGCTTCATGTGGCTTTGACTTGCTAAAGAAAACCAGAGATTCCCTTGACAGCTACAGAAGAAATGTGTGATGAGATGAATGTGAAAGCTTTATTCAACAAAAGTTACTGAGAACCAATAAAAGGCAGTTTTGTTATGAGGCTCTAGATGTGCCTATTGGTGATGCACTTCAAAAAAAGGAGAAGATCACTTCCAGAGCAAAAATTTACAGATAATTTACTCATCCCCTTGTCATCCAAGATGTCTGTCTTTCTTTCTTCAGTCGATAAGAAATTATGTTTCTTGAGGAAGAAAATCAGGAATTATTTCCATGTAAATGGACTTCAATGGTGCCCCCAAGTTTGAACTTCCAAAATGCAGCTTAAAGGCAGCTTCAAATGGCTCTAAACGATCTCAGCTGAGGAATAAGGGTCTTATCTAGCAGAACGATTGGTCATTTTCTAAACAAATTGACAATTTATATACCTTTTAACCTCAGACGCTCGTCTTGTCAAAATGAATGAACTCTGTTTCTTTCCGGTTCGATATGTTCAATACAGTTAGGGTATGTTGAAAAACTTGCAGTCCCCACAATATAAAAAAAAAAGATTAAAAATAGTAAATGATGTTTATCTGAAAATGTAACAATGCAAACAGGTTTTCTGTAAGGGGTAGGTTTAGGGTTAGGGGATAGACAATATCGTTTGGTCAGTATAAAAACTATAGAAGTCTATGGAAAGTCCCCACAATTCACAAAAACAAACTTGTGTGTGTGTATGTGTGTGAAAAAAAAAAATCATGACAAAGCTATGCAGTTTCTGTGTGAATGTTTGAACACTGATTATTGTGATGCTTTGGACCCTTTTAGGCAGCGACTCGTTTGGATGACGGCCTACAGGTATCAATTGTTAAACAAAATTGTCAAGCACTCTTAGTTTACCATATATTCACTATTTAAAGATCTGGCAGATCTGTGTCAGATATGTTGCTCGCAGGGAGAACGCAGGAGCCAGGAAATAGCGAATACAGTCTTTATTCAACAAGAACTCAGGGGAATATCCAACACTGGTGCATAGCAAAGCCACAAAAGCCACTAGTGAACACGTATACAGAAATAAGACCGGACGAGGACAAAGGTACAAATGGGAACTAATATACAGAGGATAATGACAAACACAGGAGCAGGGAATAATCAGTTAGCCTAACAAGACCAGATAAGGCAGGGGTCACCAGACCCGGTCCTGGAGGGCCGTTGTCCCTGCAGAGTTTAGCTCCAACCCTAATCAAACACACCTGAACCAGCTAATCAAGGTCTTACTAGGTATACTTGAAACTTCCAGACAGGTGTGCTGAGGAAAGTTAGAGATAAACTGTGCAGGACACCAGCCCTCCAGGAACAAGTGACCTCTGATATAAGGAAACTCAGGAACAAAGACAGTGGCAAAACAAGGAAAATCACTGACACGTAGCATGTGTTCGAAATAACATACTATCATACTACTCTTACTATTTCTGCAGTACTCAGTATGGATACTGTTCATAGTATGTACATTTTCTGTATGTATGGAATACCCAGATGACCTACTATATTTGCCAGAATCTGCTAAATATAACTCAAGTACACTGAAATCAGTGCAGAAGCTGTGTTTAGAATGGCATACTACCATACAACTCCCACTACATTGCAGTATGCCATGTGTATACTGTGAATAGTACGTGAATTTTCTGTATGCATGGAGTACCTGGATTACCTGCTACTTTGCTGAAATTTGATGTATGAATCTGACGACTCCATGGGATACTGTTTCCCATAATGCAGTGCGCTCCATGTGACGTTTCATCTTCAAATGCGTGAGTGAACTAGAGGCGGGGAATAGTAATTCTAAATGTAACACATACAACAGGCTATTTACAATAATTCCGCCCACCAATGCCTTGCTGCGATAAACAGCACTGCGAAAGACACGTGTTTTTCTGCAGTATCAGTGGCGCAGTGACTAAAAGACGTGAGATGTGTGCTTTTGATGCGATTGACCCGCGTTTGAATCCACCTCTTGACAAACTCATGCTTCTCCTTTTCCCATCACATACCAAATCAGAAAAGCATTTATTTTCAATAAAAATAAAGTAAATATTTAAAAAGTGGAAATAAAACGCATCATTAATATACAAATATCTTCCACCTAACTGCTATTTACATTTTTGCTTGCCTTTTGCTAAACAAAATGTGTGAACAGAATTTATCATTATTTGCACTTAGTGTAACTAGAATATATCGCCTTTTTTGTGTGTGTAACTGCCAAAAATATCATTGTTCAGTTAAAAACAGCTTAGTGTTGATTCAGTTCTGTCCAATATGTAAAGTTCATCAATTATGAAATGAGTTCATTTGGGCGATATAGCATTGTTTACTTATTAACAAGCCTTTGTGAAAAGAACTGTTAGCACATTTGTTTGTAAGATAACGACCTCGACAGCTGTGCTGAATTAATGTTAAGTGATTGTATATTGTTTCACACAATATTCTTCAAAAAATAATAGGCAGTATGCATTGTGTACTGGGCAGTAATCAGTAAGCAAGCATGCCATTTTGAACACAGCCATATTCTTCTAGGATGGTTATTAATCTCTTCCACTGGAGGTCGGCTTTGCAAATTCTTGCTAATAAACGCCCCAGGGTTCAGGAAATCATCCAGCTTCTGGACTGGCAGGTGGAGCCTGACTATTACTTTATGGTCCTAGAGCGACCCATGCCCTGTCAGTCCACTGAAGCACCACTGAAGACAACGTGACAACGTTATAATGTACCAGGCAATGTTCGCAGCTCAAACATGCTGCCTACTTGGAGTGTTGCACCAGGACATTAAGTTGAAAAACCTTTTAATTGACGCTGGCTGTGGTAAAAAACCTCACTGACGCGGCTTACACGTCCTTTGCTGGTAAGTATGATCCCTCAAGGCCGTGAAGTCGGTCTCAAACCGTGTGATGAGTTGAGAGCCGTTCGCTCAGAACTTAATGTGCGAGTGAATTGAGTGTCTTTTCTTTTCAAAAAGACAAGACCCACGCAAGATTAACGGTAACACCTGGACCAAAGATTGGTCAAAGGAATGCTGCGATTTTATTTGTTGTTGTCTGCAAATCAATCCAAAGCAGCGGCTGGAACTGGGGAAACTCAGTCTCCACAACTGGTTTATGGTAAATACATTTTGATGACTTGTTTTGGTTTAATCATCACAAGTCTTAAGTAGCTGTAATATTAATTTGGTCAAAAACACTGGATACCAAATGTGCAAGGTGTTGTTTTTTTAAACTTTCATTCAATGAAAAGAGCAGAGTGAACATTCTGCTAAAATGTTTCTTAAAAGAAATGAGGTCATACAGGTTTAGATTGACATTAGGGTGACTAGATCAGATGGTTGTAGTTTGGATTCTGGTCACTTTTCCTGCTGTCCAACCAGCTAAATCAGCTTAATCTAGCAAAACCCATCAGGATGTTTTTTTAGCGGATTGTTTAATTAAAAAAAAATAAATCAGGGGTTCTTAACTCCAACTCTCAAGGTCTGCTTTCCTGTAGAGTTCAGCTTTATTCCTAATCAAACACACCTGAACGAGGTCACCAAGGTCTTCAGGATCGCTAGAAAATTAATGGGAGGCAAGTGTGATCACGGTTGGAGCTAAAAAAAACATCCACTAGTGCAGTACTGCCCTACAAAGGCAAAAGACCATAACTCGCTAGAGTATGAAAATGAGAAAAATGACTTTAAAGTTTTTAATTTGTCCAGCCAAATTAATTATAGGTAGGACACTGGAAATTTGGCAATTAGATATTTTAGCAATGAAAATTATCTACATTAAAAAATTGTGAGATCAAACTTGATTTTTACTCCTATTTCGAAGTTAGCGTACTCTGCCTTTGCATGTCTCTGCAAAAAGTGAGAAGTCACACCAAAGCAAAATGCGGTACCTTCCTCTGTGTACCGCTAGAGGGAGCCTGAGTACCACTACTGGTACTCGTACCACAGTTTGCTATGCCCAGTAATGTACGAGAACGCTAGACATAGCATAATAGTTTTTATATTTATATTGTTCGTAAAGGCAAAACACCATGTAACTCCCAGTCAGCATTGTAACTTTATACTGACGCGTAGCTAAACAAAGGCAGAACGCCCTAACTCAATAT
>VONZ01001963.1:0-30000 GCA_012976165.1 Labeo catla | reverse complement strand
TTGACCAACAATTCAATCGATGCAATTTCCACAGTTTACAACTGATAATGTGATGTTTGGTGTAAAACAGATTTCGCCAGCACATTATGTTGTATTAAGTTTCTCACAACATGACCTGAATATTCACCACACCTCAGGCATTATTAGAGTCCCTATCCCTAATATGCATCTTGAAATACTCACAGGAACTTGGAAGATGTCAAAATGTGAACATCCTCAACCTGACAATTCAGCTTCACACACTTTTTGATATCAAGCTGGTTTAGGTTTTGTGATTTCGGTTACATGTCAAACAAACTTCATTATTCAATTTAGGAGCACATTAAAGAATTTTAGAGGCACAATGAAGATTTATTAAATGCTGTGTTGTATTTATAAAAAAAACTAGATGTGTTAAATAAATAATTGTCACACCCCTTTGGACTGTTTGGGTTGGTTTCTCCCCTCTGTTGCCCATATTTGGTCCTTCCTGTTCCTGTCCTTGTCAACTCATTAGTAGTTAATCACCCACACCTGTCTGTGTATCATTATCACCTGTCTTTATAAGTTGCCTTCAGTCCAGTGTTTGTTGTCTGGTCTTGTCAATGTATGTGTGTTACCTGTAACTACCTGTGGAATATAATAAAGACTTTATCTTTGACCTTCGTCTTCGCTCGCCCATTCCTCACGATATGTGACAATAATCTGTATAAACTGGCTTTTCAAAATGCTTCAGCAGGTCTGTTATGTTGTCATCTCTAAAGGTAAGTAGGTTGACTTGCTCTTCTGACCATGTGTCAGGGTTGAGCAATCTGAAAGAATTCAATGATTTTTCCCATAATCGCATCAAACTAACATGTAAAATTGACAGCCCTAATTGTAATATACATATCTATGATATATACAACATCACAGATGGCACCTTCTTCTGGTCTAAAGAAATGACGTATATGTATGATTAACGCACTGATTGGCCAACTCAGTTGTGAGCAAGATGCTACTTTCACCAACAAGAAACTTTCGGCACGCCCCCTACCTTTAGCAATATAACTGTCACACCCCTGACCTCTTTGTATTGGTTTTTCCCTCTTGTGCTCATATATGGTTTTCCTGTTCCTGTTAACCTTGTATCACCTGTGTCTTAAGTTCATTGTAATCACCTGTCTTTAAGTTGGTTTCAGTTCAGTGTTTGTCGTCCAGTCTCGTCTATGTGTACGTGTGTTCCTGCCCTGCTTGTGGATTTACTTGTTTGGAATTTCTTAAAGACTTTTGATTTCATTGACCTTTGTCTTCGTGCTTATCCTTAACATGTAGTTGTGACAATAACATGCAATATTAATTTTATTGTCAGCTTTATTTCCACTTAATTTGGGTGACACAACGTGTGTGTGTGTGTGTGTGTGTGTGTGTGTTTAAACAAGCCTTAATTCAATTCAATTCAATTCAATTCAAATTTATTTGTATAGTGCTTTTCACGATACATATCGTTGCAAAGCAGCTTTACACCAAATTGACATTTTTACAATATATGTAGTAGTAGCTTGATGTACATATGGCAGAGATGTGTGGTAAAGATCAATTAATGACGTAATCAAACAGACAAAAAACACTATAAATTAGTAGCAGAATTCGGTAGTGCTGTATGTTTTCGGGGTTGGCATCATCTGAAGTCCTCTGTGGGGTTTGAATCATCTCTTCTTAAGTGTTCTGGATCCACACTGGAGTTTGTGAATTCCTAGTTACCACGGGATGTCAATCCCATGGCAAAAACTTAAAAAGGAACATACTTAGCGTAGCTGCTGTTCAAACTAAGAAAAGGAAGATTTGTTAAACCAGAGCTAAAAGATTAATAATGAACATTTGATCAGATATAGCTGCAGGAAAGGTTTATGAGATGCATTATTTGAATGCTTGGCTAAAAAGATGTGTCTTTAATCTAGATTTAAACAGAGAGAGTGTGTCTGAACCCCGAACGTTATCAGGAAGGCTGTTCCAGAGTTTGGGTGCCAAATGTGAAAAAGCTCTACCTCCTTTAGTGGACTTTGCTATCCTAGGTACTACCAACAGTCCAGAGTTTTGCGACCTTAGGGAGCGTGATGGATTGTAGCGTGGTAGAAGACTAGTTAGGTGCGCAGGAGCTAAACCGTTAAGTGCCTTATAGGTAAGAAGTACTATTTTGTAGCTGATGCGGAATCTAATAGGTAGCCAGTGCAGAGACTTTAAAATTGGGGTAATATGATCATATTTTCTTGACCTGGTAAGGACTCTAGCAGCTGCGTTTTGGACTATCTGTAGCTTGTTTATTGAAGATGCAGGACAACCACCTAGTAGTGCATTACAATAGTCCAGTCTGGAGGTCATGAATGCGTGAACTAGCTTTTCTGCATCAGAAACAGGTAACATGTTTCGCAGCTTGGCAATGTTTCTAAGATGGAAGAATGCTGTTTTTGTAACATGAGAAATGTGATTTTCAAAAGACAAGTTGTTGTCTAATATAATACCCAGGCTTTTGACTGTAGTGGAAGTAACAGTACATCCGTCTAGTTGTAAATTGTAAGTCAAAAGATTCTGTGCATTGTTTTTAGGTCCAATAAGTAATATCTCTGTCTTATCTGAATTTAATAGCAGAAAATTATTGGTCATCCAATCTTTTACATTTTTAACACACTCTGTTAACTTCGATAATTCAGAAGTTTCATCTGGTCTTGTTGAGATATATAGTTGAGTATCATCAGCATAACAATGGAAACTAATCCCGTGTTTTCTAATAATATTACCAAGGGGCAGCATGTATATTGAAAATAGTAGAGGACCTAGAACAGATCCTTGTGGCACTCCATACTTTACTGGTGATAACTGAGATGACTCCCCATTTAAATAAACAAAGTGGTAGCGATCGGACAGGTAGGATCTAAACCATTTTAAAGCCTGCCCTTGGATACCTGCATAATTTTGTAGTCGATCTATTAGTATGTCATGATCTATAGTGTCGAACGCAGCACTAAGATCAAGTAAAACTAGCAATGAGATGCAGCCTTAACAACTTACTGATTTAATCAAGGAGACTTTTACTTGTCACACAGTTCAAATCTATAAACATTTATTGACGTATTGCTCAAAATTGTTATTAAACTTTATTTGGTGTACTAGCACACAATGTACATTTCTTAATATTAAGGCTAAAATGTGTTTTAATGTCACTAGTGATGGAGTGTGACGATGAGTCAGACACGAGAGGATCCATCGGCAGCTTCTTTATTGAGCAAGCACACAGAATAGTGATAAACACAAAACAGGCAGAATGTCAAAAGGCAGGCGGCTAGGTTCAGAGTCCGTGTAACAGGCGAAAGGGTCGAGGCAGGCGGAGAGAATCAGAGTCCGTGAAATGGGCGAGAGGGTCGGGGCTGGTGGCTAGAATCCAAAAACGTGATAACAGTCCAGGTAATAACAAAAGGGCAATGCAGAGAAAAACGCTCCGAAATGATCACCGTGGCAAATCAAGACTTCGCACAGTGAACAGGAAACAGGCCTCTTTTAAAGGGTGAGTGATTGGCTGCGGGTGAAGGTGATCAGTCCTAGGTAAGGGGTCTATGGGAAATGGAGTCCGACTGAAAACTAATACTCGGGTGAAGGCCTCGTTTGTAACATGGAGACTGTATGCTCTTTCAATAATTTTGGTCTTTAAATGCAAGATATTGAAAGTGTACCTGAAGTATCCACCTTATTTTTCCCATAAGAGTGGGTGCAGCCGTTGGTGTATATTATATAATATAATTTTTTTTTTGGTGTGTGTGTCTGGCTTCTGGTCTCATCCACTTCCAGCTATTTTTAGCTGCACAAAATACCACGTTTTGCAGCTTGATATTGCAAACTGGCATGTCTTACCATATTATTTTAATGTATTATCTTAATTATGAACGCATTGGTTTGTAGTGCAAACAGTTTTACAGTTTACTGCACTTCGATATTCTTCTCGTTATTTCCCTATGGTGGATTGTGAACCAGACGTCCGACACATCACCAGAAAACAGCTTACTTCTGCACTGAAAAATAAGGTGGATACTTGCATTAGTTCCACTTTATCACAATTTAGTAGTACTTCTGCACAATTAAAGTGCAGCCAAGTACAAAATTAGTTGTTCCAATTTAGCAGACTTGGTATACCTTGTCGTGTGATTCTTCACCCAGTGACAATAAATATGTAAATGTATTTGCAGTATACTTAGCATTTCAAATAGATTTTAGTACATTCATTTTTTTTTTTTTCACTGGGGTATATAGTGAATAGTATTGTATTTTAAAAACAAGCAAATAAAGAAGACACGCTAAAAACAATAAAACTGATTTTTGCAAAATAAGGACAGAAGCTTGAAGCAGGAAAAGCATGTGGTAAAAGAAATACAGTCCCTCCTGCCTGTGGACAGAGGATCTCTTTACTTAGCAGTTTGTGTTAAAGCTTAACTCTAGCTGATGATGCAGTTACTTCATACATCATCACAGAAATATGAACCACACTAGGTATCACAAAATCTCATGAAATGAACCTAAACTCTTAACACTCAGTTATGTTTGTCTGAAGGGAATGATGTTCAAATTAGGTTTGTCTGAAATCAAGTTTGGATGACAGAGATCTTTAGTCTTTGGTTTCTGGGATTCATGTGTTTTCATGGATGAAAAACATAAGGCTTTTGGTGCTTCACCAATATATTTAGTGAGAATATTTAAAATGTTGGTGGTGTTTAAGAGAAGCTCAAGTCATTTCATGAAATTAGCTGACACCAGAATGCGTCATTGGCGAGAACCAACCAAACGACGCCTACTGTCTTTTATCTCTGGTATCTTCCCCTCTAAGTACTTCCTGTAGTCATCTAAACTCTCCTCACAGTTCTGGCCGTAGTATTCCTTATTACACTGACACACTGCCAGGAACATGCCTTTCACAGGAACACAGCTGCCTCTGTCTTTCCCACCACAGTCCAGCTTGGAGCAGGGATCTTCTGTCATTATTTCTTCATCGCTTTTGATCAAAACAACAAACTTGCCACCCTTCTCAACTAAAGATCTCTTACACTCCCCTCTATAAATGTACGAAGTCTGATCCGAGCTGTCTTCGGGAGAAGCACTGACTTCATAGCCTTCATCTGGTGCTTCCTGTGCACTCAGGCTGTCGTGAGCTTTTCTTAAATAGGCGTGCACTGCTGTGTACGTCTGGGACACTGGCTTATTTTCCACAACTTCATAACATTCTGTGAGTTTCTTTGCTACCTTATGACACAGAACTGACTTATCAACACACCTGGAAATGGCTTGTCTGACCAAAACTGCTTTGGTGTGAGTCCCTTTCACCTGTCTGGCGACGGCCACACTAACGCTGTCTTTTGTCACCTCAGTAAATCCTGACAAGACGTGACTGTTCATGGACTCTTTTATTTTTTCAATTATATTAATAGCAGATTTTTTTGTCCTGAACGCAACGACCATCCAGTCGTATCTGTCGTAATCCTTCACCAGAGACGACCAGATTTTTTTAGCAAGTTCTGAGCCCTTTTCATTTTTGTCAATGAGTTTTGTAACGTCCTTTTTAACGTAGTCTATACTGCTGGTAATGCACTTCACATGGACTTGGAACATAGCCGAAACTGCCTCTAATGTGATTTGAGCTCCCTCATCAATCCTCGCTGGAGACTCGATGTCCTTGAGTCTATAGTAGAAGTGATTCATCATATTGCCCTTGTACATGAGTTTATTAATGAACACAGTATATTCTCTGATAATCTTTTCATGACAGTTAGCGTGTTCAGCCAGGAGATCTCCCAGGGGATTTATGAAGGTCGCTCCTTTAGCGATCAGCAACTTGTGCAAGGTCTTAGTGGCAGGCTCAAACTTTTCATAGAAACTCTCAAAATGTTTCATATACCTCTCCTTTTCACTGGCATCTTTTGCCTGCCTAAGATCCTTCAACAGAATTCTGTACTCCTTCCACGCTACGTCAATATCCATCTCTGGCTTGTGGTAAGCTCCAGCTGCCCAGGTGTTCCACGTCTGCTCTACTTGATATTGGTCAAGCTTAGTATTAAGATTTACTAATTCATCCAAGAGAGTTAACATGTCTTTGTTTGTGTTTGTTAATGACACTCCCAGTCCTACCGATTTGATAATGAGACTTAACGCTGTCCCACAAACTGGAATCAGTTCCACAAAAGGGCAGACTACTGTAGTAATCTTGTCTATGTTTTCAAGAACAAACTGGCTCGTTGCTTTAAACCCTTCTTTGACTTTGTTTACTTCCTCTGGAGACATTTCCTGTGGTTGTTTCGGGTCGGCAGACACAGGGCCAATCGTGGTGGAGATGAGGAGGGCAGACGACACCAAAAGCAGGAACAGAAGGCCGGCAGACGCCATGACTGACAACACACAATGTGAAACACACATGCGTGTTAACTATGTATTTATTTCTACAGATCAACTCAAAGCAGTCGTAATGCAGCAGAAGGATGCAACTGCATACACTCCAAAAAGTTTGGAATAATATTCACTTATATGCCGTTTGCAAGCATTCACTTTATAATGAACAAATCATTTACTAAACATTAATACACATTTATGGATGATTAGTAAGTGATATATTAACACGTCAGAATGGTTTGGTAAGTCATCTAAAAATGTTTCTGTCATGAAATGATCATAAATCAGCTGATATATGTGACCCTGGACCACAAAACCAGTCTTAAGTAGCACGGGTATATTTGTAGCAGTAGCCATGGGTCAAAATCATTAGGATATTTAGTAAAGATCATGTTCCATTAAGATATTTTGTAAATTTCCTCCTGTAAAAGGGATTTTTCTCAATATTTAGATATTTTACACTCTCAGATTCCAGATTTTTATATAGTTGTATCTCAGCCAAATATTGTCCTGTCCTAACAAACCCTACATCAATGGAAATCTTATTTATTCAGCTTCCAGATGATGTATACATCTCAATTTAAAATTTGACACTTATGACTGTCAGGCATTCACCACAGCCACCCTTACCTGCCATGTCATCTAGAGCACCGCCCACCCGCTCCTCGTCACCTGAATGGACCTTTATCGCACTGGAATTGAACACCGGAAGCGCTTGTCGAAGCAGTGTATCGATTCTTCCGGTTATGTATATTTTTCAATATGCTGTAATCACTAGTTAAATAAAAGACTGTTAAAATGAGCATTTGCAGGTTGATTTCAAAATCCGGACATTTTCAGAGACAGGCGAAGAAATATTTTGATGATTACTGTGCACAGATTTTTCCAAACGCAACAGAACTTGTAGTTTTAATCCAACGTACCGATCTGAGAAACCCATGGCTCATAAACATGCGTGATTTCACCACACTGCGTCAATGCTGCAGTGTGTGTGTGAGACCAGATGAATAAGATCAGAATTAACATGTTTATTTTTTTTTTTATTACAGTCTTTATTCTGTTATTTTTCATTTTATCTTGTGTCATTTCACTGTATGTAATTCACGTTTATGCCAAAATTCTTAATTAATACTCAAATCACGTGGTCAACGCGTTATACTGTCTAAGATTGATTAGCCAAAATGTTCAACATTGTTATTTCTTTAAGGCAACGCCCGCGCATTCATACATCTATTTTAATACCGCGAAAATTAACCATGGTATGTGTAGTAAAACTATGGCAATACAAATGGAAATCAGTCCGCGGAAAAAAATAAAAATATAACATACATTTACTATAGCAAATCCATGGTTAATTTAGTAAGGGTGATTATTTAAAATGTATTTTAATGTAAACGGGTATAAAATATGATGACTGCAGCAGGTTAAATTAATTTATTATTCAGAATGCACATTTGGAAGAGAAATATATTTAATAGGAACATTTCAGCAGGTGATATGAGATGTAGGCGTAAACATCCTCAGTTTCGAAATGCAAACTCCACGCGAACGTGCTCTCGCATAATATTTTAGAAGGACCTTAATTCATCCCACGCATCTCATCTGTGTTGTGTTAGGAAATCGTGAAAACTGAGGCAGTGTGTCATTGCTTAGAATAAAAGCAGCCAGGTACACTGCAGTAACACCAACGAAAGAAAGGAAATAGAGGATTCTCCCATTAGTTTCCATTGTGTTGCGATGGGGCCGGAAGTGGGGATACACTGCTTCGCTTACCGGATATAGGAAGTGAGATAAAGGTCCATTCTAATCACTTGCACCTGATCCCAATCAGCCACACCCTATATAAAGGACTCTCAGCCATTCATCTCTTGTCGGGTCTACCGTTCGCACCCCTTGACGACAGCTCTTGACCTTATGCATATTCTCTCCGTCCAACTCTCCTGTGCTCTCTGGATCCAAAGTGGTTTATCTAACTGGACTATCACCTGCAAATTCTCACAAGGACTGTCAGCTAAGATATATCATTTACCATTTGTCTCAACCTCTGTGTGTTTATCCATCTGTTTAACAAACGCTGGTTTGGATTGTTACTTACCTCTCGTCTTCTCCGTGTATGGTTGTGTGACAATGACTGGTTTTGTGGTCCAGGGTCAAATATTATGAACCACTTATTTCACAAATGTGTTGCACAATCAATAAATATTACACTGAAAATGAACTCAAAAAATGACCCAACAGGCTCAAACCAACATTTTTAGAGTGTACTGAATACTTGCTTTTACCTTTTATTTCTCTACTTTTCAGTGTTTGCTAGTCAAGTTTGATCACAGTGTGAAGTTGTGCATTACTGCATGTTGAAGTTAAATAGTGTAACCACGTTTTTTGGCAGATTGATTACCATTTGTATAACCACAGTTTAACCCAGCATTTTTACAGTGTATGGCTGGACAGAGCAATTATTGGTTAATTGTTACATTTATTGTAGATTTGGTCTGTTTTCACATTTCTTGCCACATTTATCTTTTTTTTTTATTGCCTTGTGATACACTTTGTAACATATGGTTTGTAAAGTGAGAATATCTGTTAAGCTGATAACAGTATTTGTACTTTTTCATGTAACACTGAAAGTAGTATTAGTGTAATACTTGTTTGTGGGTGCTTTCAGGGCTTTAATACTGAGAAAGTTAGAAGATTATTAAAATTAAACCCTCGGACACAACAAGCTCTTTTTAACGCTCTCCTCTGTTCTCTTCACTCTCCTGTCACATCTGCCATAATAAAAGTCCTCACAACAATATTTACCACCACAGAATGGATACTGCTGAATTAACATTGAGTATTCGATTATAACATCAGCATTCATTTATTCAACATAAACTCTGGAGTCACACAACTCCGTTAAACTTAACGAATGGGTGCCATTTCTGTCCCCAGGATATTATAGGTACAAACATGCATATAAAACTATAAAATACATTTTATTACTAAGCAAAGTGTCCTGCACATTAATCTAACTGCAAATTTAAAATATATCATTTTAAAAAAGTATTAAAAACTAGCTAAAACACTGAGAATATAGCATTTGTACATGTCCCCGCTGTCTAACGCTACATTTTAATATGAAATATGTTTAAAACCCTTCAGAAATCATTTTTATTTTGCATTTTTCTGTACCTCTATATCCTGTCTGTGCTTTAAATACATTTATTTCAAAATAAATCTATAACACTTTGGATAAAATACACATTTTAGTCCCCAGGTTTTCACTCAGCCCTGTTACCCTAAAACATTCCCCCTCTAAAAAACTGGGAAAATTACACAAGACACATTTTCAACATAATATTAGAACAATATTTATGAAATGACTGAAAGCATGTGGTCTCATTTTCTTTGCTGTAGATTTGATGATATTGTAACCGTGGCTGGGAGCATCATTATAAATATACTTTCCTGTTACCTTAATTATTTCTTAGATGTTGCTTATTTTGAAAATACAAATCTTTGGTGAATCACTATAATTTGCTGTGTATTCTCATAATATTAGCATGTACTCCATGTGGCTAGATTATATGTATTCACTCATTTTATCCTAAAATCTCAGTCCTGTTACTCATATGTCCTGTACTTATATATAGTAACAAAGTAATAGTAACAGGAGTGAGTAGTGTCATGTAATTTATTAATGTAAATATATTAGGCCACATCCTTAGAAATCTAGATAAATGTGAAAATGCACCTATGGCTGTTTCTGCATATTACATTCCTGCAAGTATGACAGAAAATTTACTTGATATTTCTGTCCTGTGGCAATTATGTATTAAACTCATGTATGGAATAGCGTTTAAGTGTGATGTGCACTGTAAAAAAAAAAAACATTATCCACAGCAAAACTGAAAAGGCATTATTTGTTGAGTTTATTATTTTTAATATCAATTTAAATGTCATATTTTATATTATTTTTATTATCTTATTTCATAGCACCATACTCTTTCTCTAAAGATTTAAATAGAAATATGATTTGGCCTTTTAAGCAGTGAGCTCCGCTTACTATTATACTACTATACCTATATACTAATATAATCTATAGTCATAAAAAAAGTCTTTAAAAAAGATAGAAAATAAACTTTTTGAAGAGTTTTGGAATGAAATGGCACCCATTCGGTGGAATGGCCCTTAAACTCTTACAGTAATACAAGTGTAAGTAGAGCTCTAGAGTGGAAAATACACTACAGTTACAAAACTGATCATTTGTGTCCCTTTAGAAAAAAGTGAAAACTTTAACAGAACAGACCTGAAGCTGGAGACAGAAGAAAGTCTGCTTGATCTGCTTGATGTAGGTTGGTAGTTTGTCGGATGTGATGCCAGTTGATGAGTCTCAGAAAAAGACTCTGAGCTCTGAAGCACAGGACCAGTGGTTTTATAGGAAATTGATTGGCCACACCTCTCAACACCTGGATTACTAAAAAAAAAGGAGCTTCACTATCAGAAATGCAAAGAACATGCAAAACAGGAACAGTTATGGAAATTTATATCTCTTTCATCCTTGCCTGACACATGTCACTGCTGTGGCCCATATCTGGCAAACAGGAGCAAAGTGCCATCATTCCACTTAGGGATGTAACGGTATGAAAATTTCATATCACGGTTATAACATGATTATCAATATTATCACGGTTTTGTTCAAATGAGATGAAAATGTTCAAAAAGAAGTGATACACACACTGAAAACATTTTAGTAAATTTTATATACTGAAAATCAACAAACAACAAATACAACTGCACTTTTTTAAGCATAAACATTAAAGTAACAATAACATGAAGCCCTGAGAGGAATAAGTTTTCCTAGTGCAGGTTTTAATAACAAGGACCTTAAATAAGAACATCAAATGCACACAGAAAAACAACACAAGTAAAGCACTGTGCATGTAACAACAACACAACCAGATGTAAAGAAACCAAATGAACAGCAATGATTTTGTGTCTGTTCTCTCCTTCATAAAGAAAAAAAGTGCTCCTAACATCCTGCATGTTATGTGCATCTTTGTTCACTTGAGATTGAAATGTAGAAAAGTCAGCATATTTACTTTGTCTGGTTTAAGTAGTGCTCTTTGAGGGGAGACAAAATGCCCACTGGTACTAAACACTCTGTAGCGGCATATTTGCGGTAAGCCGCTATCTTAGTAAGGGCGAACAATAGACGCGTGAGTCCGTAGTATAACTTTTTTGTCCTTTATTTCCATAAGATCAACAGTTGCAAAACAGCTCCATTGCTAAGATTAGCACCGCACATAAACACTCACACCCACGAACACACGGTCTGAAAATTGTCTCCGCTTCCCTTTCCTGACTCCACCTACTACCTTACCTCCCTAAATACGTAATTGCAGTGAAATAATAAAAGTCCTCATTCACACATTCATAACATTCAAAGCAAATACTCAAAATAAACAAATAATACACAAATAATAATCATCAACATAAACCAAATTATATTCAAATTATCAAATTAATCCATTCAGTCCAAAAATAAAAATAGAAAAAGAAATGGCTCCAACATTCCGGCCCCTAATTGTCATCTTGAGACAATTTTAATAATTATTTCAAACAAGGAGCCATAATTTAACAAAAAAAAGTAACAAAAAAAAGTTCCAAAAATGAATCAAAATACCGTAAAGTCTTCTGGTTGGTTTCTTCCAATTGTCATGACATGTCTTTTAGGAAGCATAATTTAGTAATCGGCCTCTCCAGTATGCTGTTCTTCGTCCTTACTTTAACTCAACGTACGAACCCTTTGCTGTCTGGGAATGTTTCCACAATTCGACCCAAAGGCCAAGAATTCCGTGGAGAAGAGTCATCAATAATGAGAACAATGTCGCCAGTTTTAAGGTTTTGTTTGCTTTTATTCCACTTCTGTCTCTTTTGCATTAGCGGGAGGTACTCTTTAACCCATCGTTTCCAGAAAAGATCGCAGATGTACTGTACTTGTTTCCATCTTCTTCTGGAATAGATGTCGTCCTTCTGAAAAATCCCAGGAGGCAAAACAGGAATTCCTTTCAACTGGAGTAAATGATTTGGAGTTAAAGCTTCCGGATCTTTGGAGTCCTCTGAAACGGTAGTAATTGGTCGATCGTTAAGTATGACTTCCACTTCACATAGAGCAGTCTGTAGGCCTTCGTCATCAAGGGTCTGCTGTCTCAGGACGGAGCATAGGATCTTTTTGAGAATTCGAATAATTCGTTCCCATACACCTCCATGATGAGAACCTAAAGGAGGGTTAAAAGTCCACTTTACATTCTCTCTCAGCATCACCTTCCGTATTTTGTCTTGGTTGATGTCAGCAAGTGCCTCTCTCAATTCTCGCTCTGCTCCAATGAAGTTGGTTCCATTATCTGAGATGAATTCTTTAACTTGACCCCTTCTACACATAAATCTTCTAAAAGCACAAATACAAGAATCTGTGTTCAACGAATAGGCCATTTTGAGATGAACAGCTCTACTGTTAAAGCAAGTAAATATCACTCCGTATCTTTTGACATGTGCTCTCCCCCTCTTCACCTCGATGGGACCAAAGTAATCGATTCCAACATGACTGAAGGGTGGTAAATCAGGAGTGATTCGATTCAGAGGTAAGTCTGCCATCTTTTGTTCAAATGCAGATCCATGCCAACGTCTACAGAATAGACAATCTCTGATGACTTTTCTGGCAGTAACATTACCTCTGATAATCCAGTATCTTTTATGGAGTTTAGCAAGTAGTTGGTTTCTACCACAGTGACCTGACAACTTGTGAATATGGTCCATTAATAGTCTACACAAATGACTTTCGTTGGGTAGAATAGCTGGATGCTTGAACTCTTCTGGCATTGCCATCCTGCTCAGCCTTCCACCGACTCTTAAGATGCCGTTGTCTAGAATCGGATCCAACTTGTATATCCTACTACTAGTTTTCACAGCACGACCTTTGTTTAACAAAGCTATTTCATCCTGAAAGCTCTGTTGCTGAACATAACGAACAAGAGATTCCTCAGCAAGTACAAGAGCTTCCACTGAGAGAGTTTGGGCACCAAGCTGGGATTTGACTTTAATCATGTGGTTGTCAAGTACTTCTTGAGCTTTAGGATGTTGTGGAAAGACAGCTGCTGCTTTTCGCTTTTGACTCAAGTACAGGAGCATATTCCTAAATTTCAACAGCCATGCGGTTGCTCTTCGTAATTTTTCCCATGATGAGAAATGTTCTACTAGCTTGCTGAATGGAGTTAAATTAGCTGTAGTGATGGCAAAGACAGCAGTTGCTCTCTTTATCTCAGGATCACTATCTGAAATACAAAGTGACTCTTGAAGTAATTTAGGCCAGTCTGCAGCAGGACTTTTCAAATATTCTGGACCTTTCAGCCATCTTCCATCGTTCTTAAGGGAACTAGACCTTACACTTCGAGAGGCGTCATCAGCGGGATTGGCTGCAGAATTTACATAACGCCACTGAAACTTCTGTGACAGATTTCTGATAGTTGAAACTCTGTTGGCTACATACGTCTGGAATCTACTAGTGTCATTCCATATATACTTGAGGACTGATGTACTGTCCGTCCAGAACACAGAATCATCCAGAACAAGCTCCAGTTCTTCCTTCAACATTCTGTCGACTTTAGCAGCAAGAACTGCGGCTGCCAATTCGAGTCTAGGGATGGTCATCACCTTCAGCGGGGCAACTCTTGCTTTTCCTATCACAAATACAACATGGACAGAACCACTGATGTCCACAAGACGTAAATAGCTAGCCGTACCATAGCCAATTTCACTGGCCTCACAGAAGTGGTGTAATTGAGCACTACATATTTTCCCAAAGTTGTTGGGTATGAAGCATCTACTGAAGCATAAATTCGAAAGTAACTTGAGCTCCTCTAGCCACTTGTCCCATTTCTGTGCAAAGGATGCAGGAATTTCTTCATCCCATCCATAGTTCATCCTGCACAAATCTTGTCCAATTCTTTTAGCTGGTAGCATTACTGGAGCAAGGAATCCAAGTGGGTCATAAACTGAATTGGTAACTGACAAAATGCCTCTTCTGGTAAATTGTCGTTTTAAAGCCATTTTAAAGATAAACATATCAGACTCTGTATCCCACTGAAGTCCCAGAGCGCTGTCCACCGGAAGTTCATCTCTGCGCAAGTCAAGATGTCTCACTTCTTTAGATCTCTCCACCTCAGGAATTGAGGCTAGTACATTGCGGCTATTACTAACCCATTTGGTGAGTTTAAATCCACCAGTAGCACATACTGCAATGAGCTCCTGCACCAATATGATGGCTTGTTTTTCATCCGAGACAGACTTAAGGCAATCATCCACATAGAAGTTGTTACGAATTGTGGATAGAACTTCTGGATCAACTTTGCCTTCGTTATCATCTGCGGTCTTCCTTAATGCAAAGTTGGCACAACTGGGGGAAGAAACAGCTCCAAAGAGATGTACAGTCATTCTGAACTCTTCCAACGGTTGACTGATATCACCATTGGGCCACCACAGGAACCTCAAAAAGTCAAGGAACTCCTTAGGAACTTTAACTTGGTGAGACATACCCTCAATATCCGCCATCACAGCTATAGGTTCTTGCCGAAACCGAAGGATTACACCTAAGAGGGTATTCGTGAGATCTGGCCCCTGCAACAATTCTGAATTCAGTGAAGTACCTTGAAATGAGGCGGCACAGTCAAATACCACTCTGATTTTCTTTTTCCTTTTATGGTAGACTCCATGATGGGGGATGTACCACACTCTACCATCATTTCTGTCAAGCTCCTCTTCAGGTACTTTCTCTGCATGGCCCTTCTTTAAGATGTCATCAATAAAATCTCTGTAGTCTGATAAGAATGCTTCATCCTTCTTAAATCTCTTAAGTATACTTAGGGCTCGTTGTTCTGCAATCTTCTTGTTGTCAGGTAGGGTAATGTCAAGTTTGCGAAATGGAAGGCATATTTGGTAATGACCATCTTGCTTAACAACAGAGTTGTTCACAATTTCCAAGAATCTTTGATCCTCAAAAGAAAGTTCAGGTTTCTCATCATATGCTTGCTCTGGGAAGTCGTTATTATACTGTTCTTTGAGTAATTCATCCAGTTTAGCCACTGAGATTCTGTTAGAAGACACAAATGGTCGTCCCTGTACATCTGTGGATGAGTTACCACTCAGTGGACCATTAACTAGCCATCCTAAACATGTTTGGACCGCATAGGGACCATCCTTTTGGCTGTTAATAATCCTCAAGGGTTCCATTGCTTTTGGGACATTGATCCCAATCAACAGATCAACTTCTGCTTCTATGGAACACAGTCGAACATCACTCAGATACGGCCATTTCTTTATGTCCTCTTCCCTCGGTATGTTCTCCTGGCTGACTGGAATTGAACTTTGTGTGAAAGTTTCAGGCAGTTCAATAAAATAGTTGCTGTCTAGCCCACTTACTTCTAAACCACTCAACTGAAAGGTTTTTATGGGCTTTTCCTGTCCCATCGTCTTGAGCAGGATCTCAATTCGTTTGCCAGCCATGTTCAAACTTCTCATCAACTTCTCCGTGCAAAATGTGGCCGAACTCCCTGGATCCAAGAAAGCATACGTCTGAAATACTCTGCTACCTTTGGTGGCTTTTACCTTTACTGGAACAATCGCAAGTTTGCATTCAACCGAACCGGCCCCTGTATGCTCGGTAGCTACAACAGCCATAGTAACAGGTCTGCTGGAATTAGCTTTCCTAGCATCATCCTCATCATCTTTCTTGTGCACAATCTGTGAATTAGGTGAGCCTCCATTTGAGGCAGCATTCTTGATATGCAGCACAGTTGGATGCCTTCTAGAACAAATCTGGCATGTAAGACGCTTTATGCAGGCTTTTGTTACATGCCCTTTTTTAAGACAAGCAAAACAAAGACCATTTGTTCTTAAGAAATCAACTTTATCCTTGTGTGGTACGTCCACCATTTTGATACAAGAATCCATTGCATGATAATAAGCACAAAACAGACAGGGTTTTTTAAAAGCAACATTTGCATCATATTGATCAGTTTTCTTTGGTTGACTATCCTGCTTTAATGCTTCAACAGAAGAAACTGTGGTGACAAAACTTTTCCTGCAAGATGATGATCTGTGCATAGGAGTTTCAGTCATTGTCTTTCTGATGTTAGGATTTGGTTTAGGATCTTGAATCTCCCCAAAAACTGGATCAAGAAGAATTTTAGCTTGTTTTTCAATGAAAGCTACCAAGTCAACAAAAATTGGTCTTCTTTGAGTACGTTCCAAAATGTCACAGGCTGTAGCTCTCCACTTTTCTCTCAACTTGTACGGGAGTCTAGAAACAATGATTTTTAGATTGAATGGCAAATTCAACTCTGCAAGATATACCAGGTCTTGTGCTGCATTGCAACATCCTCTAAGATAGACTGCATAACTATACAATGCTTTTCCATCATCAGAACGGATGTTGCCCCATTTCAGAGCCTTCTCCATGTACGCACTAGCCAACTTGAATTCATCTCCAAAGTGGTGCTTTAAAAGATGTTTAGCTTCAGCATAACCTCTACTAGCGTTCATGTAGAGGCAACTTCGAACAAGTTCCTTAGGTTCACCTGCTGTGAACTGTTCCAGATAATACAATCGTTCTTGACTGTTATCCGTTTTCTCCTCAATATTATGGATAAAAGATCTCATGAAAGGTTTATATTCCAGAGGATCACCACTGAATACTGGAATCTCCCTTAGAGGAAGTGAGGCTTGTTTCTGCTGGGTCACAAGTAAGTCAGCCAGATCACTTTGTCTTTGTAGAACAGGTCCAAGATCAAGACTGGCATTGGTAGTGTTCCTAGCTGCACCATGCTGCTGATCAGTTTGTGTTGTTGTAGTGGTAGGTGCAGTAGCTGCCTGGTTAGCAGTAAGCCTTGATGGAATTTGAGTTCCGTGAACAATCCTTTGTAGTGGTGTCTTAGGAATCGCTCCAATCGTTTTAAAATGCAGAGGAGATGATTCAGAATCGATAATCAAAGTTGATTTTTCTTCTGCTTTATCTGCATATTCATTCATAGCATCTCTTAATTTAGCAGATGAGTGAGAACTGTGCAGTGAACTTGCTTCGGAAATCTCCAACACCTTTAACTTCGCATTTGCAGCATCGATTTCGGACTGCAGCGCAAGAGCTTCCATCTTGGATTCCAGCTGAGCCTTTTCCAACTCAAACGCGTGCTTCTTTTTGAGAGCTTCAGCACGAGCAAGTAAAGCTGCTTTATCAGCTGCAAGTTTCACACGAGCCGACATGATTGAACTGGTTCTGGATTTGCTTGATCCTTTTGAACTTCTTGAGACATTAGACACACTGTCAGAAGGATCGACCAGAGTCTGTGGATCGGACCGTTTCTTTTTCCACAGTTCCAACTCATTCAAGAACTCAGTAAAAGTGACCCTCTTGGGCTCAAACCAGTCAATCCTTTCATTTTCTTTGACATCATCAGATAAAAGCAATTGTACAGACTCATGTACTTGATAAAATTCATTTAGAGCCTTCTGAAATTCAAGGTGAAGTTCATCCACTTTGTCAACATTGCTCCCGTCAACCATCAAAGCCTTCAATTCATTCATTCTTCTTGTGCAGGACCCAAGTTTGCCTCTACGCGAAGCACTAAGTGATTTAAAACTTTCCATTGCAATTTCAGTACCAGTCTCATTCATCGTTACTCACAACCGCTTGCATATTTCGCTCAAAGGAGAATCAAGCTTGCGTTCTTGCAACAACCAGTGCATCAGCTTAAATCTTTGGCCCATATCAGACAACTTTAAAACGTCTTGCAAGACTGCTTTCAATAGCCATCGTCATCTTCAAACTCAAAACATGTGCACATGTGCCGAAAATCTTGCTTTAAAACACTTCAAATCCATAAATTACCTTCAATTCACGTCATATCAGGTCATAAAAGCTTAGCAACACGTCCGTCGCAGCTCAAAAGCCAGCATAATTCATAATAAACTTGCCAAATGGCTACTCACGGCACAGCACAGTCAAACAGCGTCTTAATGAAGTCAGTTCGTTCGCTGAATAATCCATCGGTGCAGTACAGCAGCAGGCATCCCCGTCATTAGCCAGCCGGTCGTGTCGTTTAGCGTGATCAGCGTCCGCGTCCTTGCGGAATTTTCAGACTTTAATGTAGCGGCATATTTGCGGTAAGCCGCTATCTTAGTAAGGGCGAACAATAGACGCGTGAGTCCGTAGTATAACTTTTTTGTCCTTTATTTCCATAAGATCAACAGTTGCAAAACAGCTCCATTGATAAGATTAGCACCGCACATAAACACTCACACCCACGAACACACGGTCTGAAAATTGTCTCCGCTTCCCTTTCCTGACTCCACCTACTACCTTACCTCCCTAAATACGTAATTGCAGTGAAATAATAAAAGTCCTCATTCACACATTCATAACATTCAAAGCAAATACTCAAAATAAACAAATAATACACAAATAATAATCATCAACATAAACCAAATTATATTCAAATTATCAAATTAATCCATTCAGTCCAAAAATAAAAATAGAAAAAGAAATGGCTCCAACACACTCTCTCTGAAGGCGCACTGGTTGCTGGGATGCACAGAAGCTTCCTGGCAAGATGAGGCAGTTCTGATGCATGGCCCCTCCAGGTAGACTTTGATTTCTTCTTCTAGAGTGGTCGGAATCTGACCATCTTCACCTCTTTGCTGCCTTGTTGTTGAAGTAATCTTTCTCAGCGACCCGGCTAGGCCTTTCCCCTCTGATGCTGGTGGAGGTGCTTTGTGGTTCTTCCCTGACTTGTGCAGCCAGCTTTACAACCTCCTGGACACAGTCAGTGTCAGTTTTTGAAGTCTCAGACTCATCTAAAGAGCTCCTTTTGAAGTGGGGGTCGATGAAACAAGCCAAGTCATGACTCTCTTTGCTTTCTCCGTGTATCTATTTTTGAGATCTTCTCTCATTACATTTTTCATCTCTTTGGTCAGGGATGTATCTGTATCCTTTTCCACCAGAATATCACAATTGATGTGGTCCAGGACAGGCTTGATGGCGGACAGTGTTACTCGTGTTTTTGAGGCAAGTGCATCCGTTAACTTGCTCAGAGATTCGAAGAGCTGGCACAGTTGCCCCATAACAGTTATTTCTGTATCCTTGGGCATCAGATGCCATGCTCCTCTTTCTCCAGCCAATGTTGCACAGACTGGTTGCTGTTGACTAAGGAAATGCTCAACCATCTTGTATGTAGATCCCCATCGAGTCACCACATCATGTATCAGAGCCTTCTGTGGCATGTTGAAGGCAGCTTGATTTTGCCTCAGGTCTCGCCTTCTCCTCCAGCTCCATGAGAAGCCCTGGACCAGATGACAGCAGGCCTTGACTGCTGTTTCCAAGCCTTTGAGATGGCCAGGTTCAAATTATGGCCAAAGCACCCAAGCCAAACATCTGAGAACCCTTCAAAAGTCTTTATCATGTTTGTTGCGTTGTCTGTGGCAATGCAGACCAGGTCTTTTTTGTTGGTCCCCCATTCTTCCAGCATATTCTCAAAAAACTGGCTGATGTTGTGAGCTGAGTGATCTTCCGGGAAGAACTGAGTTTCGAGGCAGTTTGATTCCAGTTGCCAGTCTGGGGTGAGGTAATGGATAGTGAAGCTTATGTAGAGTTGACCACCACCGCTTTCAATAGTCCAGAGGTCAGTAGTTGCAGCAAACCATGTTCCTTGAGCTAAATTTTTTACAACATCAGCTTTGACCTGGTTGTACAGGTTTGGTATTTCAGTTTTGGAAAAAAAAGTTTGTGATGGCACTTTGTAGTGTGGTAAAGCAACTTTCATCAGCCTCTGAAAACCAGGTCTCTCAACAATTTGAAATGGCATCATGTCCTTTGTAATGAAATATGAAATAGCTGCAGTAAGGTCTTGAGCATTTTTTTTATATAGTAACATTTTTAATAGTAACAATAATAATAATAACAATAATAATAATACTCACTCACTTATGCATGTGTGTATGACCAATATTAGTAGTAATAATAATAATAATAATAATAATAATAATTATAATGATAATCACTTACACACACACACACACACACATTTTAAATAAACCAAATAAGTTGGTTGGGTCAAATAACTAAACAACTGGAATATCGATTCAGTTCTGCTGCATTTCCTTCTTTATAATGACTGTTGTCAATAACGACGCATTATAACACAGCGTACATTCATGCATCACCGTTGAGGCGCGGACGTGCTCTCTCGTTTCATTCAAATGCAACTTGCCGTCCAATGTTTAATGTCCCCGTAATTATATATTATAGTTAAAAAAAAAAAATCAGTTTAACAAGTTTAAGACAAATATACAATACATTGTTTTATAAATGTCAACCGTAATAGTTTGGACGTGTTTGTTCGTCTCGACTCAAAGCCACTTGCTGCGTAATTTTCTTTGCGGAAGCAAAGATAATGAAATATGTAATCTCTAATCAATGTTTTGTGTCCAATTATTTGCCCAAGTTAGTTTTAGTATTGAGGTAAAAGTTAACTAATCTTGCATTCGCTATATAATAGTGGGTGGTGATCACGAAGATGGCTCAGCAAATTTGACGTATTTCCCCCTTTTGCAGCGACTTTCTTGCGTGATCCGCAGGGTGACCGTCCTCGATTAAATTTCCCTCAGGACTCTTGTAAAAGCCAAAATATGACCAGACCTCCGACTTGGTCCTCTTAGATGGCTGAAAAATCTCCCGAGCGCCGTCACTGCCTTCTGCCATATCATCTAACAAAAAAAAACAATGCATGCTGCTCCCGCGTCAGACTGATGCTAGCTGGACAGGCTTTACCGCGAGTTTTCAAAATTATGATAATCAAACACGGTTTTAATGATATTTACATTTTAAATGATAATACTAACCATCAGGACATTTCATAGTGGTTTATCATTAAAACGGTAATCGTTCCATCCCTACTTGCTAATAATGTTAACAACATGCTAATCATGTTAGAAACATGTTAGCAGCATGCTAGTAACATGCTAATCATGATAACAACATGCTAGTAACATGCTAATCATGCTTGAAACATACTAGTGACTTGCTAATAATGCTAACAACATGTTAATCATGTTAGAAACATGTTAGCAGCATGCTAGTAACATGTTAATCATGCTAGCAACATGCTGCTCATACTTGGAACATGTTAGTAACTTGCTAATCATGTTAGAAGCATGCCAGTACCTTGTTAATCATGCTAGAAATATGCTAGTGTAACGGAGTGAAAAGGTATGTTAAATTATTGCATAAATGGGGACAGCGTCATCTATGTGGTGTGTGATGTGATTTAGCGTGTGGAGAAGGGACCGCCCACAGCAGAGTTAACGAAGCATTGTGTCACAATCTCTAACTGGAGTGCCCATGAGCTTCACTAGAGGGCACTCCATTCCAAACTATCATCATTTACCCCGGACTCCATTTCCCATAATCCTTTGCATGGACTCATCAACACTCATTGTCTCCACCTGTCGCTCATTTACTGTCTGCTCACCCTATATAAGCCTGGTTTAGTCTGTCATTCTTTGGGAAGTCTGGTTAATTGTTACACTGCATTTCTGAGCATTTTTCCCCTGTATTAATGTCTCTTGGTTGTCTTGCTCTCTGGCCTGTTTCCTGGATTTACCCTTTGTTTGAGTTTCCTGCCTTGTTGATTGTTTTTGGATTGCCTGCCTGTGTTTTGACCTCTCGCCTGTATTTTGGATCACGTCTCAGGTTTCCCCAATAAAACTGCATTTGGATCTCCAACCTGTTAAGTCTTGGAGTAGTTCGTAACACATTGCTGTGGGTAAGTTGCACGTTTTTCACCATCTGAAAATTACCATTTATAAGTGTCCAAAACACACAAATATTTGTTTTATTGTGACTCTATCTTTCTACGAATATGTTGGGACTCTGTTAAGTCGTGTTTGGCGTCGAGTGAGTTGCTCAATATTGGGATGTAATGTGTTTATATTACGAGACTTGATTGTGATCGGTTAGTGTGTTCTCTTGTGTTTTATGTAGAAATGGTTTATTCTCATGCTAAATCAGTGAAACCCTATTCACACATGCTAGCTGTGTCAGAAATTGCTCACTCGTTCACTCATTCACTAATCCCTATAAAGTGAATGGCCGTTGAGTGAATAAGATATTTTCTCTGAGTTTTTCTGGATCCCTCACATCTATGTCATCCCCTTTTCGAACTTTTGCCATCTGGTCGGCGCTACAGAACCACAAATACCAGGACAGCCAGACAGGAAGAACAGTTTCTTCCCTCAGGCAATATTCCTTATGAACAGTTAATTGTTTCTCGAGGTCCTTTGCCGGTCCTGCTCCCCTCTCTCCTTCCAGCTCTTTCCTGTCATCTCTCTACTGTCCTATCACAATAAAAGGCATAAAAAGCCCCAAAAAATAAGTTAAAAAAAAAGTCTGAATTTGTGTTGGCTGTGCTTTAAATTAAATTATTTCACAGCTCAGGCTCATTAGGGGCAACTTAAGTCAGTGCTATATGCTTGATAATTTTTCTTGGCAGAAGTTTTGCATTTGGTTAGCTAATAAAATATTAAAGCTTAACTCAATATTATGTGGACAGTTTCTTAATTCTGTCATCCTGGTATCGTGGACTTGCTCTATTGTTTCATACAAACGTGCTGCCATTTATTTATTTATTTATTTTTTTTTGGTACACTGTAATGGATTATAAGATAACTAACAAACTAGTGCTACTACTTAATTATTTATGTGGTGAAATGTTGTGTAAGAAAACTGGTCTGACTGCACTGTATCCTTAAAATGTCTAGTTTAAACTTGCCGTTTGCTAGCAACTGATTTCTTCATGGAAGCTTTGCGTTGAAATATTTCAACTCAGATCAGTGTTTCATGTCTAATAATTTTGACACGAAACATCTAATAATCTATCAAGCAGCTGTGTAATAAGTGAGGTAATGTACATCCAGCCAATTGTTATTGCAAAATAAAGATGTATATTATCCCTTACTTATTATAATCTTAATTCAACTGATAAAGGATTTTGAAAGTCTGACAGTAATCAGTATTAAGTGCTACTGTAAGGTTAACTCTGCCTGGTTTAAATGTTTCAATATGAAACTTCAAAAAGTAATTAAAAGTAATAAGTCACATTACTTTAATAAAGTAATTGAAAAGTTACACTACTTGTTACATTTTAAAAGTAACTTGTAATCTGTAACCTATTACATTTCCAAAGTAACCTTCCCAACACTGGAGATGAGCGGAGGATGTGAGAGTGTAAGAGAGTGTGTTCATTTGTTTGAAGCCGCCTGTGGTCGTACACTTGGACTATGCAAATCCTGGAATTTCCATAAAGACCGTTCCCTGAACATTCAGTTATCGCTTCTCAAACACTCTTTTTGAATTAGGGGGCCGGGCTAGAATCATGCTGATAACTTGCTAATCATGCTTGAAACATGCTAGTGACTTGCTAATCATGCTAGGAACATGCTAGTAACATGTCAATCATGCTAGCAACAAGCTCCTCATACTTGGAACATGTTAGTAACTTGCTAATCATGTTAGAAACATGCTAGTACCTTGTTAATAATGCTGGCAACATGCCAATCATGCTAGAAATATGCTACTGTAACAGAGTGAAAAGGTATGTTAAATTATTGCATAAATGGGGACAGCGTCATCTATGTGGTGTGTGATGTGATTTAGCGTGTGGAGTAGGCACCGCCCACAGCAGAGTTAACAAAGCATTGATGCACGATGTAAGTTGCACGTTTTTCACGATCTGAGAATTACCATTTATAAGTGTCCAAAACACACAAATATTTGTTTTATTGTGTCTTTCTACAAATATGTTGGGACTCTGTTAAGTCGTGTTTGGCGTTGTGTGAGTTGCTCAATATTGAGATGTAATGTGTTTAT
Source organism: Labeo catla (assembly GCA_012976165.1). NCBI lineage: Eukaryota > Metazoa > Chordata > Actinopteri > Cypriniformes > Cyprinidae > Labeo > Labeo catla. Next base: position 5,660 of record VONZ01001963.1, on the reverse strand, counting down.
ATTACGAGACTTGATTGTGATCAGTTAGTGTGTTCTCTTGTGTTTTATGTAGAAATGGTTTATTCTAATGTTAAATCAGTGAAACCCTATTCACACATGCTGTCTCCATTGTGGAGCTACACGGATACGGTAGAGAGGCCGCCCAGGCAAGACCGTTACACTAGCAACATGCTAGTAACATGTTAATCGAGCTAGCAACATGCTAATCATGCTTGGAACATGTTAGTAACATGTTAAACATATTAAAAACATGTTAACAACATGCTAATCATGTTAAAAACATGCTAACAACATGCTAATAACTTGCTAATCGTGGTAACAACATGCTAGCAACACCCTAGCAACCAACCCAGGTACCCTTGCAACCACCCTGGAAACCATAGCAACACCCTAGCTACCAACCCAAGTACCCTAGCAACCACATCCATTTTAGGATGATATCAGTTGAAATGGCTGAAAAATCATAAATACAACCAGTAATAATATTAATACAACCAGTAATAATTTAATGCCTTATCACTTTTGACCAATAGGTGGTGCTGTTTTCAAATTGATGTGATGCGTTCTGTGTGAGTTGACAAAGACACACACAAAGTTTCATTTTGTCATTTTGGCATCATGCCTCAAATATGTAGTGGCACTGTACGAAAACGGCTATGTCTATCTAAGTTTGTTTAAGCACAGTCTGAAGATGATTTGAGTCAAATCAGACCAGCGGTCTAGGAGGAGGTCACTGCAGGTAACCTCAGATCATGCTTGATATTACGCACACCATGTTTGGTCTCAATATGTCAAACCATTGCGGAGATATAGCTTCACATCCATTTTTGTGTGTTTTTCATAGAATTCATTTGCGTGTTATACGAGAACAGTTTGACTAATCAACTTGAATTCCATAACTTTTTGCCAGCATGATCTGAGACAATTTTGGTGAAAATCAGACTTTTTAGGATGATCTTAAGATTTTTGAATTTTGGACTTCTTTCAACTTGGCATGACCCAAGGATTCAGAGAAAAAAGAATTTTCATAAAATAATTGAAAATTTGGACAAGTGGTGGCGCTAGAGAGTTTAAGTTAGAGACTCCAAACTTACTATGGTTAATGTTGGGACTGTCCTCTATCAGTGTGCCAAATTTCACAACTTTCCTGCAAACGGTTCAATGGGCTGCCATAGACTCGAGCGGAAGAAGAAGAAGAAGAAGAAGAAGAATGCCAACGGAAACAATAGGTGCCATCGCACCTTCGGTGCTTGGCCCCTAAATATAGCTGCAAGTAGCAATTGTGGGGCCAAGCACAAAAGAGGCAGAATGAGGAGCTAAGCACAGCAAGGAGCAACAGACCGATCTCAACAATGAGTAATTAAAGCCATTTTAGGATGATATCAGTTGAAATTTCTGAAAAATCATAAATACAACAACTAATCATATAATTTAATGGCTGATCAATTTTGACCAATAGTTGGTGCTGTTTTCTGTGTGAAGTGGCAATGGCAAACACAAAAATTGGTGTCATTATGTCAAAGCTTTACAGAGAAACAGCCTCAGAGTCATTTTGGCATCATGCTTCAAATGTGTAGTGGTGCTGTATAAAAACGGTTTTGTCTATTGACAATCCATAACATTGTTTCAGCACAGTCTGAAAGATGATTTGAGTCAAATTTGGTGAAAATCGGTCTAGGAGGAGTTTGAACAAGTAGGTTTTGTACATTAATCAAAATGGTGGAAAGGAAGTTCGGCCAACTGAACATCTGAACATGTGTAGTACAATTGGTATGTATGTTGTTGGCATAACCCAAGGAATATTTTGAGCCCAGTTTTATTATATATTTTATAATATATTTTATTTATAGCCATTACAATAGGCTAATGCAATCAGAAGTTATTAGCATTTTTTTAAATTTCATTATTAACTGTGTCCAGGAGGCTGTAAAGCTGGCTGCACAAGTCAGGGAAGAACCACAAAGCACCTCCACCAGCATCAGAGGGGAAAGGCCTAGCCGGGTCGCTGAGAAAGATTACTTCAACAACAAGGCACCAAAAAGGTGAAGATGGTCAGATTCCGACCACTCTAGAAGAAGAAATCAAAGTCTTCCTGGAGGGGCCATGCATCAGAACTGCCTCATCTTGCCAGGAAGCTTCTGTGCATCCCAGCAACCAGTGCGCCTTCAGAGAGAGTGTTTAGTACCAGTGGGCATTTTGTCTCCCCTCAAAGAGCACTACTTAAACCAGACAAAGTAAATATACTGACTTTTCTACATTTCAATCTCAAGTGAACAAAGATGCACATAACATGCAGGATGTTAGGTTAGGAGCACTTTTTTTCTTTATGAATGAGAAAACAGACATAACAGACATGTTCTTTTGGTTTCTTCACATCTGGTTGTGTTGTTGTTACATGCACAGTGCTTTACTTGTGTTGTTTTTCTGTGTGCATTTGATGTTCTTATTTAAGGTCCTTGTTATTAAAACCTGCACTAGGAAAACTTATTCCTCTCAGGGCTTCATGTTATTGTTAGTCTAATGTTTATGCTTAAAAAAGTGCAGTTGTATTTGTTGTTTGTTGATTTTCAGTATATAAAATTACTATATAGTAATTATATATACTAAAATGTTTTCAGTGTGTGTGTATCACTTCTTTTTGAACATTTTCATCTCATTTGAACAAAACCGTGATAATATTGATAATCATGTTATAACCGTGATATGAAATTTTCATATCGTTACATCCCTAAGTGGAATGATGGCACTTTGCTCCTGTTTGCCAGATATGGGCCACAGCAGTGACATGTGTCAGGCAAGGACAAAAGAAATATAACTTTCCATAACTGTTCCTGTTTTGCATGTTCTTTGCATTTCTTATAGTGAAGCGCCTTTTTGAAGCGTAATTCAGGTGTTGAGAGGTGTGGCCAATGAATTGTCTTGTGCTTCAGAGCTCAGAGTCTTTTTCTGAGACTCATCAACTGGCATCACATCCGACAAACTACCAACCTACATCAAGCAGATCAAGCAGACTTTCTTCTGAGTCTCCAGCTTCAGGTCTGTTCTGTTAAAGTTTTCACTTTTTTCTAAAGGGACACAATAATCAGTTTTGTAACTGTAGTGTATTTTCCACTCTAGAGCTCTATTTATACATGTACTACTGTAAGAGTTTAAGGGCCATTCCACCTATAATATCCTGGGGACAGAAATGGCACCCATTCGTTAAGTTTAATTGAGTGTGTGTGTGACTCCAGAGTTTATGTTGAATAAGTGAATGCTGATGTTATATTCAAATACTCAATGTTAATTCAGCAGTATCCATTCTGTGTTGTTAAATATTGTTGTGAGGACTTTTATTATGGCAGACGTGACAGGAGACTGAAGAGAACAGAGGAGAGCGTTAAAAAGAGCTCGTTTGTGTCCAAGGGTTTCATTTTAATAATCTTCGAACTTTCTCAGTATTAAAGCCCTGAAAGCACCCACAAACGTCTCGGTTACGTTTGGTAACCCTCGTTCCCTGATGGAGGGAACGGAGACGTTGTGTCGAGTAGTGTACGACACTAGGGGTCGCCCTTGAGAGCCCAAACACCTCTGACAGTTTTGAGAAAGGCCAATGAAAATTGGGTGTGCAGATTTGCATAGCTGGCCACGCCCCGGACATCCGGGTATAAATAGGGCAGCATTGCATCTGCTCACTAGTTCTGATTCTGAGGAGCCGAGCGTCTCAGCTCACTCAGAGGCGGACCAGAGATGTGGCATGGGAGACACAACGTCTCCGTTCCCTCCATCAGGGAACGAGGGTTACCATACGTAACCGAGAGTTGTGTCGAGTAGTGTACGACACTAGGGGTCCCCGTAAAAACACGCCACATGTCTGACCGCGTCACGAGAGATAAGTGCAGAAGTAACAGGGCAACGTGTTAACGTAAGTGCAGCTCACCTCCTCTGTGACCATCCAACGTCCAAGGACTGACCTGTACAGCGGGGTCCTGCAGCCGGGCCTCCCCTAAGGGCGGCTGAGTGTCTTGAGATCGTTGGGAAAAATGCCTGCTCCCGAAGGAGAGACATTACGGAATTCACGACCTGCCCAACAGGGGGGGTTAGAGTGACATAGTTAGACATGGGACCTGAGATGGGTCTCACACCTGGGAAGACAGCCAGACTCAGATCCTAGAGAACCTGTTTTCAGGGGAAAACACCGCACCACAAGAGTTATAGGTGGAAATACACATATGGGGCCACATAAGGGGCCACTACATATGGGGCACAATCCAATCATAAAAAAGGGTATTCATACCTTGTGAAGGGATTCCATAGCGAGTTTCTCCGCTAAACTCTGCCATGCGCAGCAGTGCCAAAGATGGAGATGGTGTCCAGGGTTCGCATCAGGAAACCTACTGAAACTCAGAAGCGTAATCACCATTAGGGGAAGCGCTCTATGCAAGCTCTACACCAACCAGTGTGCTGAGTCAAGAGTTAGTAATCAAGACTCTAGCTGACACTGGTTCTGTGCGCAAATTATAAAATCTGGCAAATGTGTTAGGTGTAGCCCAACCTGCAGCTCTACAGATGTCTGTTAATGAGGCCCCATTCGCCAGGGCTGCTGAGGCAGCGATGCCCCTGGTTGAGGGGGCTCTTACCTCCAGAGGGCAGGGTAGGCCTCTGGCCAGGTAGGCCAAACGGATCGCGTTTACCAGCCAATGGGAGATCCTCTGTTTGGAGACAGCTTTCCCCTTCTGCTGTCCTCCATAACAAACAAAGAGCTGTTCCGAACGTCTGAAGGGCTGAGTTCGTTCCATGTAAATGCGCAGGGCACGGACTGGGCATAACAAGGTCAGGTTGGGGTCATCTTCCTGGGAAGAGAGAGCTTGCAAGGTCACTACCTGATCTCTGAAAGGAGTGGTGGGGACCTTGGGCACATATCCAGGCCGGGGTCTCAAGACAACGTGAGAATCCGCTGGTCCGAATTCCAGGCACGAACTGTTCATGGAGAGGGCTTGGAAGTCTCCCACTCTTTTGATGGAAGTGAGCGCAGTCAAAAGAGCCGTCTTGAAGGAGAGAGCATCGAGTTCGACTGACTGAAGGGGCTCGAATGGATCTTGTTGTAGGCCTAGGAGAACCGCAGCAAGATCCCAAGAGGGGATGAGATGCGACCGAGGAGGGTTCAGCCTCCGGGCTCCTCTAAGAAACCTGATTATCAAATCGTGTTTCCCCACCGATCTGCCCCCCACCAAGTCATGGTTAGCTGCTATAGCTGCGACATGAACCTTGAGTGTTGAGGCAGACAGGTGCCTGTCCAGGCCTTCTTGAAGGAAGGATAACACTGATTTGATGCCACAGCTCCGTGGGTCCTTCCCGTGAGAAGAACACCAGTTCACAAAGATGCGCCATTTTAGGTCATACAGCCGTCTGGTAGAGGGGGCTCTTGCCTGTAGAAGTGTGTTTACCACTGAGGGTGAAAGGTCTCTGAAGTCCTCCTGGTCGCGTCCAGGGACCAAAGGTGGAGGTTCCAAAGATCGGGGCGCGGGTGCCAAATTGTGCCCTTCCCCTGAGAAAGGAGGTCCTTCCTCAGAGGAATGCGCCAGGGAGGGGCTGATGCCAGGAGCACCAGGTCCGAGAACCAGGTTCTGTTGGGCCAGAAGGGGGCCACCAAGAGAATCTATTCCTTGTCCTCCCTGACT
>VONZ01001962.1:0-80328 GCA_012976165.1 Labeo catla | reverse complement strand
ACTCTGCTGTTGTCCAGGTTCAAGCAATTGCAAAAATGCTGGAACCTAAAGATATAGAGAGATTGTCCCAGGGCTTACCCTCAGCACGCACAAATTTTTGTGAATTTAGAAGAGCACTGATTAGCAAAATGCGTCTCTACGACATGTCGTTAGTAGAAGTCACACAGCTGATGTAACAAATTCTAACTGAATCTGAATTCAACAGTTTTGAGTCTGCTGTTACTTCTGAACTACGACATGCCAGTAAAGCGGATTTGAGAGAAGGTGTTTTGAAAATCCTAAAGAATATTATGGGACCCAAAATAGACTGGTCCAGAATCATTAACTGTGTACAAAAGAAAGAGGAAACTGTAAGTGAATACACTGAGAAGGTTTGCCAGTCAGCTGTAACTTACAGTGGAATAGTTGATGATCCTGAAAGTGTGCTAGATGACAAGGGACCCTTAGTCCGCATCTGGTCAGATGGCCTTGTAGCTGAGTACAGAAAAGCCTTGCCATTCCTAGAGCTAACTTGGTCTAACAAAACTCTCAGAAGTAACTTAGACACGTTAGCTACTTGGGAAAGAGATTCTGATGTTAAGGCAAAAGTGAGAGTAGCAGCAGCTACGTTTAGCACAACAAATCGAGACCAGAGATGGTCTAAAAAAGAAGGGAAATGCAATTATTGTGGAAAACTAGGACATTGGGAGAAAGAGTGTAGGAAGAAGTTGCAAGATAATAAAAGAAATGCTATTCATAATTCTGCTCCTTCTCAGCCCGCCTACAACCCTGAAGTAGTTCCACCAGTGACCAGTGAAACGTTAGGACAGCTCGCTCAGGCTCTTCTAAGAGCACAAAAAGAGCAGGAAAAAAACTAATTGTGGGGGCTGTGAGTAGCTACCTTTCCCCTGTAATACATCACAATGACAAAAGAATTTTTGTGAAAGGTAGCATACAAGAGAAAGAGATTGACTTTTTGCTTGATACAGGTGCAGAAATCACAGTAGTTCCTACAAAATTGGCTAAAGATTTAAACATTCCGTACAAGAAAACTAAACTTTGTTTAACTGGTGTAGTAGGTGAAGATTCTGTTTTGTATGAAACTCCGCCCATAGGGGTACAATTAGGCCCGAAAACTCTGACTACAAAATTGTTATGTGCTCCATTAAATACAGGTGCAATTCTAGGCATGGATCTACTGAGACAAGTACATTTAACTTTAGACATGTCCTCAGAATCTGCTAGCATAAAAATTGCTTCAGCACAAGTTTCTACCAGTAATGCAATCACTCCTGAGTATGCTTTCTTACAGAATCATCCAATTTGGGCTAAAGACAAAGATGATTGCGGGTTTCTCACTGGTGTAGACCCAGCCAAATTAACAGGAACCGCCCCTCCTGTTACCAAACAATACCCGATCAGTAAGGAAGCTATACAGGGAGTCAAACCTATTGTAGAAAAATTGCTGAAGCAAGGAGTGCTCGTTAAAACCAACAGTCCCTGCAATTCACCCATATGGCCCATCAAGAAAGCCAATGGGTCATGGAGACTCACAATAGACTACAGAGTAGCCAATAAGCATACTGAAAAAATCACCCCCCTAGTAGCCGATCCATCTACAATTTGTAATGGCTTACCATTAGATTGTAAGGTTTTTTTCAGTAATTGATATGTCTAATGGATTCTTTTCTGTACCCTTGCACGCTGACAGCCAGCCATGGTTAGCTTTCACAGTTGACTATGAACAATATCAGTGGACACATTTGCCACAGGGATTTCAAAATTCCCCAACCATATACCATCAGGCTCTCAGACGTGATTTGTGTGACCCAGAATGTCCAGTCAAACAGTCCACTATGATTCAATATATCGATGATATTTTATTTGCCTCAACAGATCATGAGGTACATCAAACTGAATTGACAGCATTGTTGGACTATTTGCAGGAAAAAGGACATAAATGTAGCTTTCACAAAGCTCAAATTGCTAAAAATCAAGTTACATTTCTGGGTCAAACAATTGGTACAGGAAATAGATCCATTACACAGGATCGAGCCGCTTCAGTCAAAGCAATACCTCCGCCTACTAACATTAAAACACTAAGATCATTTTTAGGAACAGCAGGTTACTGTAGACCTTGGATTGAAGACTATGCCTCAATTGCTCAGCCACTCTATGACTTGTTGAAAGGTCAGGTTAGAGATTCCGATACAGTTTGTATGGAAGAAATTCACCTCAAAGCTTTCAATGATTTGAAGAGAGCATTATGTCAAGCGCCAGCATTAGGAATTGCCCAGTCTGATAGGCCCTTTGTGCTTTATGTTCATGAACACTTAGGCTTTATGACTGCATGTCTAATGCAAGATCATGGGGGCAATTTACGCCCAATTCATTACTATTCTGGCAAACTTGACATAGTAGCTCAAGGTATGGGCCCATGTCTCAGAGCAGTACAGGCAGTTCATCTAGCTCTTCAGGCATCATCAGGAATGGTGTTAGGACAGACTGTAAATGTAAGATGCCCTCATGCAGTGTCTGCACTAATGAATCAAGCAAAAGTCACTTCTGTCACCTCCTCTCGTTGGGGAAATTGGTTAACAACCCTCACAGCCCCGAACATTGTTTTACAGCGTGCACCAGGCACAAACCCATCCTCATGTATGATGTCTGCAATGACTGAAGTTGTCTTAGAGGATGAAGGGGAAATGGCTCATGATTGTGTTACGCTTACATACACACCTACAAGTGAAATAACAGAAACTCCCATAGATAATGCAGAATTGGAGTTGTATGTTGATGGTGCAGCTCAAGTTATTGAAGGTAACAGAAGAGCAGGTTATGCAGTAACTTCTACCACTGAAGTGGTAGCTTCAGGTCGTCTTCCAGATCATTTTTCAGCTCAAGCTGCAGAACTAGTAGCCTTAACTACAGCATGCACGCTAGCGTCAGGATCAACTGCAAATATCTACACTGATTCCAGGTATGCTTTTGGGGTAATTCATGATTTTGGTATCATTTGGCAAAGTAGACAGTTTTTAACTTCTGCTGGATCACCCATTAAGCATGCTGGATTAGTGAAAGATCTAATGTTTGCCATGAAACTTCAAAAGAAATTAGCTGTGATCAAAGTGAAAGCACATCTCACAACTAATACTACGGAAGCTAAAGGTAATGCTCTTGCTGATGTAGCTGCTAAACAGGCTTGTTCATATGTAAATGTACAGGTGTGTTCAGGTAGTACAGCACAGAAGACAATTCTGCCTCCTGAATCAATCATTGATCTGTACAAAGACGTTCCTTTATATGAAGCATGGACATGGTTAGACAAAGGAGCCACAGTGGATTCATCTGGTTGCTGGACCAAAGGAGGAAAATATGTTGCTCCCGAATCACTGCTGCCATATTTGGCTCAACAAATACACAATTTGGGTCACAGTGGTCCAGCAACAATGAATCACAGGTTCTCAAATCAATGGTGGAATCAAAAATTCAGAAATGTAGCCACTGAAACAGTCAAGAGATGCGTTACATGTCAAAAAAATAATGATGTGCCAGCAGCAACTACACCAGCAACACATACCCCAGCTCCACCAGGACCGTTTCGTCACCTACAAGTTGATTACATATCATTGCCTCCTTGTAAGGGAAAAACTGACGTTTTGATAGTAATAGCCAAGTTCTCAAGATGGATAGAAGCTTATCCAACAGGGCGTGCCACAGCTGCACATACTGCTAAATGTCTTGTCACTGATTTCATTCCCAGATGGGGATTACCAGATAGCATTGACTCAGATCAAGGAACCCACTTCACAGGACAGGTAGTCAAGGAAGTGTCTAAAATGTTGAAAATTAAGTGGAATCTTCACTGTCCTCATAGACCACAAGCATCGGCGCAAGTCGAACGTGCAAACAGATCAATCAAAACCAGGCTAAGCAAAATGCATCAGGAAGGAGTAGTATGGGTCGAAGCTCTGCCAGCGGTATTGTGTAGTCTGAGAGCATCACCTAACAGATCAGTAGGTCTAAGCCCTCATGAGATTATTACAGGACGCCCAATGCAGATGCCAGGTGCAATTGATCTTAGAAATGCTGATGTGCACATTGACTCAGATGCCCTGATCACTTATTGTGAAAACCTTACAAAGGCAGTACAGAGTTCCAGAGAAAGAGTTGAGTCATGTTGGCAGAATCCACCAGAAGGTGGACACACAATCATCCCAGGTCAGTGGGTTATGATAAAGTCATTCAAAACCAAACCATTAGAGCCTAAGTGGCACGGACCACATCAAGTGATGTTGATCACAGCAGCTGCAGTTTTGTGTCAGGGAAGGAAAACCTGGACTCATGTGTCACACTGTAAAGTTGTTCCCCCACCTACAGGGATAGGATGGGACACACAGATCAGTGAGGAGCCCAGGGAAGAACCGAATGCAACAGGCTTCGGGGGCCAACCCTGAGGTGAAGACTTCCTCATAGGCCTTCCCCATCCACTAGTCCATCCTTACCTCACTGTTCTTTAGGTGTCACGGGAATTAAGAACTAGGGAAAGAAGGAACAACAAGACTAGACTCAGATTAAACAGAGGCTACAACTCTATTGTTTGCAGCCTTTTACAACAAATACTGCTCTGTCGTGTTTTGTTTTCTTTCTTACTCTGTGCAGATACCCCTTGATGGCTGTCCCGAGACCCATACACATCGACCCCCTCACCTGTGTATGAAGCTACAAACTTTAAAGGACAACTAGACCCACTGCCGAGCCAACTGTCACGGAAGACAGAACATAAAAAAAAAACACAACGCAGAGAATTAAATGAAAGAACTTCAGTCATCCATCAACATGATCAAGATTGCCGTTCTAGTAATCATCGTGAACATCGCACAAGCTATAGACTCCAGAAACAACATATTCTTAGCACTGATGAATATGTCAAGAAATGCCTTGTTTGCTGGAAAGAACGTTTGCATGAACAAAGTCCAACGAGACATTCTTGATCTTTCAGAAAAACTACACCAAATGACTGAAGATAATTCTTCATGGTTCGGAGAACTGTTAGGTAAACCCTGGCTGTGGATCAAGGAAATAGCAATTCTGCTGCTATTCTTCCTACTGGTATACTATCTATGCGTCCACAGTATCAAGTGTTTCATTCAACAAATGACTCATGACCATCATGAGGAAACAACAGTTCCAACCAGAAAAGACTATTACCCATAAGAACTTCACGGACCCTAGAAGCATGTTTGTTTCTGTGTCAGCATGCTTTTCATCACTACAAACAATCAACACAGAACTTTTTAAGTGTCTAAATTTGTATTTTATGAGAGTTTTTTTTTAGAACTCTCAAAGGAGGAATTGTTGGATTACAAATTTCTAAAAGGTTATGTATATTGTGATTTAGCAGACAGCCCAAGCCCTGAGACAGTAACCTTTTGTCTTTATACATTTCCTGAGCATCTGGCAGGTTTCCCAAGTTAAGTGTGAAGTCTAAGCTCAAGGTACAACCGTGCCTTTTGGTTAGCACCTTTGCATTTGAATGACACTTGTATGCTAAATAGATCAAGGCTGGGAAAAATCTTTTACTGGGCTGATTTCCTGTATCACATTTGCATGCTTTGTTTAGATTGATTCCACCTCTATGTACTCCGCCTCCTTCAAACCTATATACTTTGCTGTGCTGAGATATTGTCAGACTTTTTGAAGACTGCAGTGCAGAGCAGCGAGGATCTGAATAAAGAGAAACTTCTGCTTCAAGATATCCAAAAACGTCTCCTGGTCTCTAAGAAAAAATTCACAACACTCCCAAGGATAAACCCTTTGAAGGGATTAGGGCACAGGGTTGAGCTCTTCTGAATGGAACGCAAGGCCAGTGTGCATTAAGGGCACTGCGCTTTGCCGTTTTTAAGAACTGGGACAGTCTTGCCCACGCACTTCCTGTCGCATACACATGCTCTCAAGTGGCCAAAAACGCAATTGTGGGTATTTGGACAGGGCATAAGTAGTTCGAGTTAATGGTGCCTTGATTCCAAATAAACCACAAGCGAGTGAAGAGAAGCTCATATCAGTGGTTTTCAGGTCTTGTTTTGTTAGTGCTTGTCACAGTCATCTGCTGAAGTGCCCATGACAGCCACCAGAGGGCACTCCTCACAGATCATTGCCCATTGCATGTGTGTGTTCCCATCACCCTTTGCTCTGATTATTGGTCCATTACCCTCAGCTGGGTGTAGTTAAGAGAGACTCAGCTCACCTGTATTTACACCCTGTGGTCTGTGTCTTTGTTTGCTGCAGTATTGCATCTGTTACCTTGTGTTTGTTGGTTCTATGTTTTGTAGATTACCTTTTGCCAGTGCTTTCTGCCTGTTGCTCTGTTTTTGGATCATTGTTTTAGACTACAATAAAGCTGCTACTGGATCTTCTTTCAGTTTTCAGAGTGCTGCCGTGACAGTGCTTTATGGAGAATAAGAAATGTTAGTAAAACTATAAACCAGTTTGCAATATTACGCAGAATAACGGACTGTTTCTGTACAGGTAAAAAAAAACTGAAAGCGACTGGTGCTGGAAGTCACCCACATTCAAGTTACAAATTAATATGCCCCCTCCACAGATTTTTTTTATTATTGATGGGAGGGTCTGTGGGGGAAACGGCATGATTGGTCATACATAACATTGATACTAGTCACTTAAAAAGTAATTTATTTGTTGAAATCTGGAAGCCATAGAAATAATATCTTTTCATTTCTTAAAATATATATAGTTTTTACCTTTATTCATTAAAAAGTGTTATATCATCATCATCATCATCATACGCAGAAGTCACAAGTCATTACATTGAAATTTATTGAAATTTGGAAGCCATAACATATTTTATTTCTATTAAGCAACATGCAATATAATAAAGTCATTTAGATAATTAATGTCCTTTATAAATTAAAATGCATTATATCAACATAATAAATATGGTACCATATTAGTAATTACAATTCAAGTCTAATTTCAGGTAAAACCTGTAAACCAAAGAAAGAAAACATTGATATTTTTAGACAATATACAATAATACATATATTTTATTAAATAGTAATGTGGCATAAATTTGCTGGTAATAATGCCATAAACGAGTCCTACCTGTCACAACATTTCCTATACTGCCTTCTCTTAAAAATAAAACATTTTTATCAAGGTAAAGTCTACATATAGTTCCCAACGAAAGCATTAGTGTAAAACATGTTGAAGATCAGTTGTCGAATCATTAAATGATAAGTTATTTCCTCACAAATTCCATTTATTCAGTGTAGTGAAGACTCTCCTTCATTGACATCTATTCAAAAAAAAAAGTCTCCTTCCCTTCTCCCTCTGATTCTGTCTACACTGAATGCAACAAGCGACCATTGCAAATCATTTGTACTTTGTGTCAGTATGTCATAAATAGAACAAGGCATCAGTTTACTGTCTGGGATTTGTCGTGTCGCGTCGCACCTCACTATGTGCGACAGTGATTATAGTATTTTGTCACATTTTACCGCGCCACTCACGTCCAGTGTAGACACGTTGTCTTACTTCAAAAATAAGGTGTGTATCTCTGAGAAATGAGTCATCGTATTAGTTGTGACAAAGCCATGAAAACTGTTATTCGACTGTGAATGTGATAAAAACAGATGAATAAAAAAAGAAGCTAACTATGGAGTAGCTTTCGATTTTAGACAGTATATTGCCAGTTTCATTTTCTGTTTCTTTGTCCAACAAAAATGGTTTTATTCCTGAATAAATTGTTGCGTTTGAATTGATTTTAAACTAACAAACTGTTGAGGGAATCGTTCAATGACTCATTAACGATTATTTTTAGTATTACCATACCAGTGTGATCATACGCTTCAGTAACCAGCCTACTGATCAGAACTGTTTTTTTTTTTTTTTATAATTAAATATAAGGTAAGCCATAAAGACTTGCCGAGTCACAGGGCTCAAGTCCAAATCAAGTCTCGAGTCATTGTTGTCAAAGTCTAAGTCGAGTCGCAAGTCTTCCTTTATTATGTCAAGTCACAAGTCCTTAAATTTGCGACTCAAGTCTGAGTCGAAACTGTCCTAAAATGACTGTTGCTGGCAGTCTGCCACAGAACGTAAACATTTTAGAAACATTTGACAATTATGAGCTTTTAAAAAGGTATCACCTTTGGTTTTGGAGTTTATCTCAACTCCAGATTTTCCTTTAATTGTTTTCATCAACCAGTTGGGAAAGAAGTAACAGCTGTTTTTACATCCAGTTTGGTTTTCTTTTATGTTTGCAGGTCTTACTATCAACCATGATTATTCTACTCTGTTAATTAAAAGGCTGTTTATGTGCATATTTACTAATTGTTAATGAGAAGCATACATGTGAGAGGCTGACAATTAGCTGAACTTGTTTAATTAGTGACACATAGTCTGGATTTTAAAATGTTTATTTGAATGTGACATCCTTTTTCATTTTTAAATCTTTATTTGAATTATGCCAACATAACACTCTTTACAATATTTCTATGAATAAATTTCTGACAGAGACCCCTCTTCTATCAGCCAATCACTGTGTGCATAGTTAAGCATGCTGACATCATCCATAGCAGCAAGGTCAACCCCGTCCTTACTCTTAGCTTAAGACGTCTCTCTATTCCTTAGTAAAAGTTTGTCTCTGCGGCATTTACTACTTTTTAGGAGAACTCTTAGTGGTAAGATCAAATGTTTTGTTAATACGGGGCCTGGTGTATAAATACATTGTTGCTTAATTTGATAGGCTATATTACTGAGACCACAACAGACAGAAATGTTGAAGTTGAACATTTAATATCCAGGAATTCATATTACAGACACTACCACTGATTCCCCATGTAACAAATTAGCCACAATTTCGCACACCCATACAAGGCCCAGCCAGTTTTATGTTTTAATAAAGTCTTGTTCAAAATCACATAATATGATCTGCACTGTGTATCTCTAATATAATGTAATGTACTGGTATGTTTGTGTTCTTTCCAGAGTCCAAAGTCGTCCTGTGTGACTTTCACAGAGAAAAGGCCTGGTTGGAGTGGACCAGGAAAAGAGACAATGGATGTCATGAAGAGGTGCTCCCTCTCCTCAGGTCTGTTCTGCTCCAACAAAGCAAAGCGTAGCAGGAGAATGAGAAACTGAGGAAGTGGTTCTCAAATAAATGGCTACTCCAAACCAAAGTAAGCATATCGCCACGCTGTTATGGTGAGACTCAGGGTGTGACTTTTGTTTTTTTTTTGTGGAAATTAAATCATTACTTTGGGAGTTGGGTCAACCTATGCTAATGGAGAGAGAAATAAGTTTTCAAAAGCACAACCCCCCTCCCCAGCTGTTTTCACAGCTCGCACCCAGGTTAGACCCATTTTGACATTGCATTATTGTCACATCAATGGGTTCCTTTCTGAAACAGCATTTCAGTTTTAAAAGGTATGAGTATTTACCACTGTTGTTTTTTCTAAATCAGAGATGGGTTCGTGTCTTCAGAGGGGAAAGTTTCAGAGTGGCCATCTACACCAACAATGGTGTCAAGAGAAAAAATGAGACTCTGAAGCACACTTATTTGGAGGGGTAGTCTCAGCAAAATGCTGATAGTGATTGTGACAGGCTTTCTACCAAGGACATATCAAAAGTAAGTCAAAGAATTATATGTAAATATGTAGAAAATATTAAAGGGATAATTCACCCAAAAATGAAAACTCTGTGATTAATTACTCACCATGATGTTGTTCCAAACCCATAAGATCTTCGTTCATGTTCAAAACACAAATTAACATATTTTTGATGAAATCTGAGAGCTTTCTGACCCTGCTTTAAACTATATTCATTGATTTCGTCTCTCCTGGTACAGTCCTCCACCATTACAGAGAGTACCACGATGCATGCGTGTGCTTTGTTCTGTTTGTAAAAATGGCGTGCAAAGAAAACAAAAATATTTATTAATTTATTCAAGTCAAGTCAAGTCAAGTCACCTTTACTTATATACCGCCTTTAACAATACAGAATTGTGACAAGGCGGCTGTACAGTATTAATTAGGAAATAATACATCAACAATGCCAGGGGCATCAATAAACACTAAATATTCAGGTAAAGGCAGTTAATCAAATACAATAAAATAAAATACAATATCGTGTGAAGAGAAAGTGTCCCCAACTAAGTAAGCCAGAGGTGACAGCGGCAAGGAACCAAAACTCCATCGGTGACAAATGGAGAAAAAAACCTTGGGAGAAACCAGGCTCAGTCAGGGGGCCAGTACTCCTCTGGTCAGACACAGAGGACTCACCAGGTCCCGTGGTCTTGTGCCGACAGCCGTCTAGGTGACGAGGTCTTCACTGGGGATCTGTCTCTGGGGCTCATCTAGTCGATGTGGTCTCCGCTGACATTCAGTGCTGTAGAGGTCGTCTCTAGGTGCTGATCCACCGTCTGGGCTGGGTACGGACTGGATCCGGAGGACTGCAGTGACCATCTGATCTGGATACGGACTGGATCTGGTGGTTAAGGTGACCTCGGAATAAGAAAGAAACAGACTAATATTAGCATAGATGCCATTCTTCTGACGATGCACTGAGTACATCGGGTGTTATGGGAAGTGTTCCCGGTTCCGGTTGACCTAATTAGTGCAGCCTAACAATCCTTTAACGGATTTGAATTATAGAATATGTTGATGTGTTATGTGTAAGCAAGGTTAAAGAGATGGGTCTTTAATCTAGATTTAAACTGACAGAGTGTGTCTGCGTCCCGAACAGTGTTGGGTAGATTGTTCCAGAGTTTGGGCGCTAGATAAGAAAATGATCTGCCGCCCGCGGTTGATTTTGATATTCTAGGTATTATCAAATTGCCAGAGTTTTGAGAACGCAGCGGACGTGAGGGACTATAATGCGATAAGAGCTCGCTCAGGTACTGAGCTAAACCATTCAGGGCTTTATAAGTAATTAGCAAGATTTTAAAATCTATACGATGTTTAATAGGGAGCCAGTGCAGTGTTGACAGAACCGGGCTAATATGATCATACTTTTTGGTTCTAGTAAGAACTCTAGCTGCTGCATTTTGGACCAGCTGGAGTTTGTTTATTAAGCGAGCAGAACAACCACCCAATAAAGCATTACAATAATCTAATCTTGAGGTCATAAACGCATGAATTAATGTTTCAGCATTTGACATTGAGAGCATAGGTCGTAATTTAGATATATTTTTGAGATGGAAAAATGCAGTTTTGCAAATACTAGAGATGTGGTTTTCAAAGGAAAGATTGCCATCAAATAGCACACCTAGGTTCCTAACTGATGACGAAGAATTGACAGAACAGCCATCAAGTATTAGACAGTGTTTTAGGTTATTACACGCTGAGGTTTTAGGTCCAATAATTAACACCTCTGTTTTTTCAGAATTTAGCAGTAAGAAATTACTTGTCATCCAATTTTTTAACTCAACTACACAATCCATTAGTTTTTCAAATTGGTATGTTTCGCCGGGCCGTGAAGAAATATAGAGCTGAGTATCATCAGCATAACAGTGAAAGCTAACACCATATTTCCTGATGATATCACCCAAGGGTAACATGTAAAGCGTAAAGAGTAATGGCCCTAGTACTGAGCCTTGCGGTACTCCATACTGCACTTGTGATCGATATGATACCTCTTCATTTACTGCCACGAATTGATAGCGGTCAGATAAGTACGATTTGAACCAGGGGCGTCGCTAGGGCTAATCATTCGGGGCTCAAGCTCCGAAAGTTTTTACTCAAGCCCCGAATGTTTTTTTGTATGACCCTATGATTTGCACGGAATTTGACAAAGTTTGAATGATTTAATCAAAAGTTGGTCATTAAACTTAAATGAAGTCGCGATATGGACTAGTATCTGTAAATATTATGCCGCAAAAGACTATTTAAATATGAATCCTGCATGTTCTGCGTGTCTTTTTATGAATGAACGGGGCGGACGCGCGGTTTCGTTTTCTATAATACTGACGCGCACTCGCGCAGTGATTTCAGCGTCTGCCGTTTCACTAAATGAGGGCATAAATACATTAACAACATCTCCAGAACTGCTATGAGAGTTACTGCATGAGACTTTCACTGTTTCATTTGAGTAAAACAAGCGCCAAAAATATACACAGAAATTTAAAGGTATTCACGGCAAGTCGGCAACCCGTCAAAATAAAAGTTCGGTGTAACTTTATTACAGTATTTCTAGTGCTAAAACACTAAAATCCATTTGCAAAACCAAAGTTGCAAGTGTACAAACCACTTTATTGATTGAATCACACAGTTTGCAGAACTTTAAACACTTCTCATGTGGTTAGACACAACTAGCAAATCGGAATCAGTCTTTGTGCAAAACTGTAAACACATTGTCATTGACAGGGCACATGTAGCATTGTGGTGCACTTCAACTCAGAATGGCACAACACAGCCCCAAAAGTGAAACACAAGCAACACACTGTTGTCATCGGTAACACACAAGCACTCAAAATTTAACACACCTGTTTCAAATCAGTAATGTGTTGCACCTAATCAATAATCAGGATATAAAGCCATGTCAAATCCAAATGGCATGTGTGATTTTCACAATGGAGGGCAAGGGAGAAGGAGGAAGTGGAAGTGGAAGTGGAAGTGGAAGTGGACGAGGACGACGAGGAGGAGGAGGAAGAGACAGAGGAGACAGAGGAGGAAGAGACAGAGGGAGGAAACAGAGGGAGGAAGAGACAGAGGAGGAGAGGAGGAGGAGGAGGAAGGGCAGAGAGACAGGAGGAAGAGGCAAAACAGAGGAGGAAAGACAGAGGGGAGGAGGGAGGAGGGAGGAGACAGAGGAGATAGAGGAGGAAGAGACAGAGGAGGAGGAAGAAGAAGAGCCATCATTTCCAATGAAATTAGAGCAACAATCATACACCATGTTCTGGTTCATGGAATGAGTATGAGGGAAGCAGGACTACGTGTTCAACCAAATATAAGCAGGTTCTCTGTGGCCTCCATTGTCAGGACATTCAGAGAAGAGAACAGGTAAGTGTACTATCATTTGTGGTCCCTCAAACTTACAGTACAGTATGTACAGTTGTGGAACGTCTCAGTAAATTACTGTAACATATCTCTAAAAATTGGCCCTTTTCCAGCAGTATTACAGTAAAACTAATAGTAGTACTAAAAATAATAGTATTTTATGTATTGTACATATTTGGTGACATTTCAATGCATTAGGCCTGTCTGTACAATTCTAACAAGAGGTTTTATTTGCTAGAATTGAAAGACTGCCACATGCCGGTGGAAGGAGGGGTATGTTCTCACAACAGCAGGAGACCATTATTGTCAATATGGTCCTTCAAAATAATCATTCGTCTGCGTGAAATACAACAGCGAGTTGAGGAAGACAACGTGAACTTTGAAGGAATCAACAGTGTGAGTCTCTCCACAATTGACCGTGTCCTGAAACGCAACCTGATAAGTCTCAAACAAGCCTACAGAGTACCATTTGAGAGAAATTCTGAAAGGGTAAAAGAGCTACGATATCAATATGTACAAGTAAGTAATCATGTCCAGAGATTAGACAGCACTATTGAGTTACTGTACATCTTTACTGTGTTGAATGTAATGCAGCACATGTATATAGAGGCATGAAGCCTGGAATGCTATGTAATTTACGTTACTTCAAAAATAAATTTTTGTTCTTTTCTATAGAGAATGTTTCAACTGGATTCCATGGAGAGGTCTCATGAGTGCATCTTCTTGGATGAAGCTGGCTTCAATCTCACCAAGAGGAGAAGGAGAGGCCGCAACATTATTGGTCAACGTGCCATTGTAGAGTTGCCAGGGTAGCGTGGTGGCAACGTGACCATATGTGCTGCCATCAGCAGCTACGGGGTTATTCACCGCCATGTGACTTTAGGGCCTTACAACACTGCCCATCTTATAACGTTTCTGTATGCTCTACAGGAAGCATTACTGAGACGTGAAGAGAGAGGTGATGAGCAGGCAGAGCATCCCATGTATGTGGTAATCTGTGACAATGTGAACTTTCCTAGAATCCGTGAGTGGTTTGAAAATAACCCACGTTTTATAAATGTGTGCCTCCCACCATACTCGCCCTTCCTTAATCCCTTTGAAGAATTTTTTTCTGCATGGAGGTGGAAGGTCTATGACAGAAATCCTTATGCACAGGAAAATCTCATTCAGTCAATGGATGCAGCATGTGACGACATTGGAGTGGAAGCGATTCAAGGTTGGATTCGGCATGCTAAAGGATTCTTTCCCCGTTGTTTAGCAAGGGACAGGATTGCCTGTGACGTTGATGAGGTCCTGTGGCCTGACCATGCCCAGAGGCATGATGCTGAGGCAGAATGATTCCAAGACATTGCTTGCTATCGATCTGCTGCATTTTTTGTTTGTGACTACATTTATATGTGTGCAGGATTGTGCAAAAACTTCATAATAAATAATTTTTTTCCCCTGCTCTGCCTTGAGTGCAGTGTTTTGCATTTATCTCTGTAGTGTGTAATGACTGCTGTGTAGTGTTTATGCATTAGCTGGATGTGTGTGTTATCTGAAAACAGTGTTTGGTTTTGGGTAAAGATAACATAGTTCTGAATCAATTGTTTGATATAGCAAGACAAGTCAAAGGTTTTGACAGTGTAGCTTAAGTTTGGTGATTTGTGTTTAAGGTTTTGAGAAAGTGAGAGAAACATTCAAAAAATGTGTTTTAGCAATTCAGAAATACTGTAATCAGTCAGTATAATGTACGTGCCTACTATTACTACTATTAATGAATAAAAATGTATACATTTTTTTTTTCACACAATATTTCTGTCACGTCATCGTCACGATCCCAAAGCACATGTGAACCGTCACCTGACTATGATCACATGCACCTGTGCACCCAATCACCCACAGTATAAATACTTACCTGTTTGTGTTACTCACCGGCTGGTATCAAACTAACCTGGCTCCTTTTGTATGTGGATGTAAGCTTCCCTGTCAGCGTTCTTTCCTCACGAGGTACTTCAGTAGGATTCGGACTGAAACGGCTCTGTGGAGGAAGGAAATCGGATGTCAGCTTCTCCGTCAGCGTTCTTTCCTCACGAGGTACTTCAGTAGGATTTGGACTGAAACGGCTCTGTGGAGGAAGGATATGTGAGCATGATGTGAGCTCCCACCAACTACCACTAGCCCTTGATGTTTTGGCACCAGCCCCGGATGTTTTAAAATCCTAGAAACGCCCCTGATTTGAACCATGCCAATGCACTACCACTAATGCCAACATAATTTTCAAGTCAATTTTCAATGCAGCACTAAGATCCAGTAGCACTAACAGAGAGATACAACCACGATCGGGTGACAAGAGCAGATCATTTGTAACTCTAATAAGAGCAGTCTCAGTACTATGGTACAGTCTAAAACCTGACTGGACTGGAAATCCTCACAGATATCATATTTCTGTAGGAAGGAACATAATTGTGATGATACAACCTTTTCTAATATCTTTGACAGAAATGGGAGATTCGAGATAGGTCTGTAATTAATTAATTGGTTGGGGTCAAGTTGTGGTTTTTTAATGAGAGGCTTAATAGCTGCCAGTTTGAAGGTTTTGGGGACATATCCTAATGACAGTGATGAATTAATAATATTCAGCAGAGGATCTATGAGATCTGGAAGCAAGTCTATTAGTAGCCTAGATGGAATAGGGTCTAGCATACAAGTTGTTGGTTTAGATGATTTAACAAGTTTATACAATTCTTCCTGACTTACAGTAGAGAATGAGTGGAATTGTTCCCCGGGAGATCTATAGTGCACTATCTGATGCGATACTGTAATTGACGGCTGCATGGTGACAATTTTGTCTCTAATAGTATCGATCTTGAAAGTAAAGTAGTTCATAAAGTCATTACTGCTATGCTGATGGGCACAGTCGGTGGCTGTTGGTTCTTTATTTTTGTTAACTTAGCCACTGTATTGAATAAATACCAAGGGTTATGTTTGTTTTCTTCTAAAAGGGTCGAAAGGAATCAGATCTTGCCGATTTTAACGCTTTTCTATACGATAGGGTACATTCACGCCAAGCAGTACGAAAAACCTCTAATTTTGTTTTCCTCCAGCTGCGCTCCATTTTCCGGGCTGCTCTCTTTAGGGCGCGAGTGTGCTCGTTATACCACAGGGTCGGACTGTTTTCCTTAATCTTCCTTAGGCGCAGAGGAGCAACCGTATCTAGAGTCCTGGAAAAGAGAGAGTCAGTAGTTTCTGTTACATCATCAAGTTTTTCTGAGCTATTGGACATGCTGAGGAAGTCAGATAAGTCAGGAAGATTACTTAGAAAGCAATCTTTTGTAGTAGAAGTGATGGTTCTACCATACTTGTAATAAGGAGTTGAATTTACAGTTTTAGTTATCTGGAGTATACACAAGACTAGATAATGATCAGAGATACCATCACTTTGCTGCAGAATCTCAACAGCATTGACATCAAATCCATGTAACAGTATTAAGTCTAGAGTATGATTTCGATAATGAGTGGGACCTGACACGTGTTGTCTGACTCCAATAGAATTTAGAATGTCTGTAAATGCTGCTGCCAGTGCATCGTTTTCATTATCAACATGGATGTTAAAGTCACCTACTATTAAGACCTTATCTGTAGCCAGCACCAGCTCAGATATAAAATCAGCGAATTCTTTAAGAAAATCTGTATGGTGCCCTGGTGGCCTGTATACAGTAGCAAGTACAAACGTCATGGGGGATTTATCATTAACACTTGTTTCTCTGGATAATGTTACATGAAGCACCATTACTTCAAACGAATTATACTTGAAGCCCGCTTTCTGAGAAACACTGAAAATATTGCTATAAATTGTATTGTATTTATTGTAATTGTATTTATTCAACAATTTCTTCTCTCTCGGGACAGTCCTCCGCCATTACAGAGAGTACCATGACACACACGTGTGAACACGCATGTGTCGCAGTACTCTGATGTCACATGGACTGTTTTAACGATGTCCTTACTCCATTTCTAGACCTCGAATGTAAAAGGACCCTTGATGTCTATGGAGGGTCAGAAAACATCTCGGTTACAACTGTAACCCTCTGTTGGATTACAAATTTCTAAAAGGTTATGTATATTGTGATTTAGCAGACAGCCCAAGCCCTGAGACGATAACCTTTTGTCTTTATACATTTCCTGAGCATCTGGCAGGTTTCCCAAGTTAAGTGTGAAGTCTAAGCTCAAGGTACAACCGTGCCTTTTGTTTAGCACCTTTGCATTTGAATGACACTTGTATGCTAAATAGATCAAGGCTGGAAAAAATCTTTTACTGGGCTGATTTCCTGTATCACATTTGCATGCTTTGTTTAGATTGATTCCACCTCTATGTACTCCGC
Organism: Labeo catla; assembly: GCA_012976165.1. Taxonomy (NCBI): domain Eukaryota; kingdom Metazoa; phylum Chordata; class Actinopteri; order Cypriniformes; family Cyprinidae; genus Labeo; species Labeo catla. Next base: position 62,972 of record VONZ01001962.1, on the reverse strand, counting down.
CTCCTTCAAACCTATATACTTTGCTGTGCTGAGATATTGTCAGNTTTTTTTAGAACTCTCAAAGGAGGAATTGTTGGATTACAAATTTCTAAAAGGTTATGTGTATTGTGATTTAGCAGACAGCCCAAGCCCCGAGACAGTAACCTTTTGTCTTTATACATTTCCTGAGCATCTGGCAGGTTTCCCAAGTTAAGTGTGAAGTCTAAGCTCAAGGTACAACCGTGCCTTTTGTTTAGCACCTTTGCATTTGAATGACGCTTGTATGCTAAATAGATCAAGGCTGGGAAAAATCTTTTACTGGGCTGATTTCCTGTATCACATTTGCATGCTTTGTTTAGATTGATTCCACCTCTATGTACTCCGCCTCCTTCAAAACTATATACTTTGCTGTGCTGAGATATTGTCAGACTTTTGAGGACTGCAGAGCTACGCAGCGCATTCTCAATAAAGAATTCTGCTGAAGATACCCAAGAGTCTCCTGGTCTTCGCTTCTGAGTTTCCAACAGTTTTGGTGCCGTGACCCGGATAGAGCTCCTCACCTGAATCCAGATTGAAGCTCAACAAGCTCAACAAAGATCTGACTTAGTTCCAGACTGAATCTTTCTGTACCAAGGGTTGGTGAGTATCACTCTATCCAAAAGAACCATTAGAAGCCAGTACATGTGGTTATCCTCTGCGCCGCCAGAGAAGTGTTAACAAACAGCTGCAGGGTTTGTTTAACAGACAAGTTATCCTCTATTTCAGGTAGAGAAGATTAGCATTACGTGCTAATATCAGTTATCCTCTATTTCAGGTAGAGAAGATTAGCATTACGTGCTAATATCAGTTATCCTCTATTTCAGGTAGAGAAGATTAGCATTACGTGCTAATATCTGTTATCCTTTGTTTAGGCAGAGAAGAATTGTTTATCCTCTATTTTAGGTAGAGAAGATTAGCATTACGTGCTAATATCTGTTATCCTTTGTTTCGGCAGAGAAGAATTGTTGATCCTCTCTTCAGAGAGAGAAGTTTAGCGTAAAGTGCTAATATCTGTTACCCTCTGTTTAGGCAGAGAAGACTAGTGTAAAGTGCTAGTAGTTTGTGTTGTCTTCTGTTAATTCAGGAAAGGTTAAATATAGTTGATCTGTGTTAACAAGCGTACCCTCTGTTGATCAGAGAAGTTTTAGTGTTGTGATTGTGTGGTAACAAAGAAACTCACAAAATGGTTAGAAAGAACGCTAGGCTGATCCCCACAACTGAAAAAGGTGGTCTCGCAACTCCTTTGTGGTCAGATAGCGAATTCAAATCACTGTTAGGAGTGCAAATGAACCTAATAGTAACTGAAAAAGTTAGACAAGAATTGACTAAGAAATATGAGATCCATCCAGACAAGACTTGGTCTGTAGATGAGTGTAAAAAAGTACTTGGAGCATGTATTCGTAAGAAAAATGTGAAAGGCATTATCTGCTGCCACAGAGAATTTGGTTTAGCGCTAGCTACACAACAGTCTCAGCGTAACTCAGAGCTAGAGGAACAGAACAAAGAGCTTCGGGCTAGAATATCCGCTTTGACTAAGAAATTGAACCGCAACAAAGCTTTAGAAAAAACTGATATGGAAGTTAGTCAGCCTGATAACCTTTATCCTGACTTACAAGCTTTCTTTGAAACAGATGTAGCCATCCAATCAGTAACTGATGTGCCTGTAGATTCAGTGAAGGTATGTGGTGCTAGGAGAAGATCTCAGGGAATTGAGGGAATTGAAAGTGTTCCTCCCAACTCTGCTGTTGTCCAGGTTCAAGCAATTGCAAAAATGCTGGAACCTAAAGATATAGAGAGATTGTCCCAGGGCTTACCCTCAGCACGCACAAATTTTTGTGAATTTAGAAGAGCACTGATTAGCAAAATGCGTCTCTACGACATGTCGTTAGTAGAAGTCACACAGCTGATGTCACAAATTCTAACTGAATCTGAATTCAACAGTTTTGAGTCTGCTGTTACTTCTGAACTACGACATGCCAGTAAAGCGGATTTGAGAGAAGGTGTTTTGAAAATCCTAAAGAATATTATGGGACCCAAAATAGACTGGTCCAGAATCATTAACTGTGTACAAAAGAAAGAGGAAACTGTAAGTGAATACACTGAGAAGTTTTGCCAGTCAGCTGTAACTTACAGTGGAATAGTTGATGATCCTGAAAGTGTGCTAGATGACAAGGGACCCTTAGTCCGCATCTGGTCAGATGGCCTTGTAGCTGAGTACAGAAAAGCCTTGCCATTCCTAGATCTAACTTGGTCTAACAAAACTCTCAGAAGTAACTTAGACACGTTAGCTACTTGGGAAAGAGATTCTGATGTTAAGGCAAAAGTAAGAGTAGCAGCAGCTACGTTTAGCACAACAAATCGAGACAAGAGATGGTCTAAAAAAGAAGGGAAATGCAATTATTGTGGAAAACTAGGACATTGGGAGAAAGAGTGTAGGAAGAAGTTGCAAGATAATAAAAGAAATGCTATGCATAATTCTGCTCCTTCTCAGCCCGCCTACAACCCTGAAGTAGTTCCACCAATGACCAGTGAAACGTTAGGACAGCTTGCTCAGGCTCTTCTAAGAGCACAAAAAGAGCAGGAAAAAAACAATGTTGGGGCTGTGAGTAGCTACCTTTCCCCTGTAATACATCACAATGACAAAAGAATTTTTGTGAAAGGTAGCATACAAGAGAAAGAGATTGACTTTTTGCTTGATACAGGTGCAGAAATCACAGTAGTTCCTACAAAATTGGCTAAAGATTTAAACATTCCGTACAAGAAAACTAAACTTTGTTTAACTGGTGTAGTAGGTGAAGATTCTGTTTTGTATGAAACTCCACCCATAGAGGTACAATTAGGCCCGAAAACTCTGACTACAAAATTGTTATGTGCTCCATTAAATACAGGTGCAATTCTAGGCATGGATCTACTGAGACAAGTACATTTAACTTTAGACATGTCCTCAGAATCTGCTAGCATAAAAATTGCTTCAGCACAAGTTTCTACCAGTAATGCAATCACTCCTGAGTATGCTTTCTTACAGAATCATCCAATTTGGGCTAAAGACAAAGATGATTGCGGGTTTCTCACAGGTGTAGAACCAGCCAAATTAACAGGAACCGCCCCTCCTGTTACCAAACAATACCCAATCAGTAAGGAAGCTATACAGGGAGTCAAGCCTATTGTAGAAAAATTGCTGAAGCAAGGAGTGCTCGTTAAAACCAATAGTCCCTGTAATTCACCTATATGGCCCATCAAGAAAGCCAATGGGTCATGGAGACTCACAATAGACTACAGAGTAGCCAATAAGCATACTGAAAAAATCACCCCACTAGTAGCCGATCCATCTACAATTTGTAATGGCTTACCATTAGATTGTAAGGTTTTTTCAGTAATTGATATGTCTAATGGATTCTTTTCTGTACCCTTGCACGCTGACAGCCAGCCATGGTTAGCTTTCACAGTTGACTATGAACAATATCAGTGGACACGTTTGCCCCAGGGATTTCAAAATTCCCCAACCATATACCATCAGGCTCTCAGACGTGATTTGTGTGACCCAGAATGTCCAGTCAAACAGTCCACTATGATTCAATATATCGATGATATTTTATTTGCCTCAACAGATCATGAGGTACATCAAACTGAATTGACAGCATTGTTGGACTATTTGCAGAAAAAAGGACATAAATGTAGCTTTCACAAAGCTCAAATTGCTAAAAATCAAGTTACATTTCTGGGTCAAACAATTGGTACAGGAAATAGATCCATTACACAGGATCGAGCCGCTTCAGTCAAAGCAATACCTCCGCCTACTAACATTAAAACACTAAGATCATTTTTAGGAACAGCAGGTTACTGTAGACCTTGGATTGAAGACTATGCCTCGATTGCTCAGCCACTCTATGACTTGTTGAAAGGTCAGGTTAGAGATTCCGATACAGTTTGTATGGAAGAAATTCACCTCAAAGCTTTCAATGATTTGAAGAGAGCATTATGTCAAGCGCCAGCATTAGGAATTGCCCAATCTGATAGGCCCTTTGTGCTTTATGTTCATGAACACTTAGGCTTTATGACTGCATGTCTAATGCAAGATCATGGGGGCAATTTACGCCCAATTCATTACTATTCTGGCAAACTTGACATAGTCGCTCAAGGTATGGGCCCATGTCTCAGAGCAGTACAGGCAGTTCATCTAGCTCTTCAGGCATCATCAGGAATGGTGTTAGGACAGACTGTAAATGTAAGATGCCCTCATGCAGTGTCTGCACTAATGAATCAAGCAAAAGTCACTTCTGTCACCTCCTCTCGTTGGGGAAATTGGTTAACAACCCTCACAGCCCCGAACATTGTTTTACAGCGTGCACCAGTCACAAACCCATCCTCATGTATGATGTCTGCAATGACTGAAGTTGTCTTAGAGGATGAAGGAGAAATGGCTCATGATTGTGTTACGCTTACATACACACCTACAAGTGAAATAACAGAAACTCCCATAGATAATGCCGAATTGGAGTTGTATGTTGATGGTTCAGCTCAAGTTATTGAAGGTAACAGACGAGCAGGTTATGCAGTAACTTCTACCACTGAAGTCGTAGCTTCAGGTCGTCTTCCAGATCATTTTTCAGCTCAAGCTGCAGAACTAGTAGCCTTAACTAGAGCATGCACGCTAGCGTCAGGATCAACTGCAAATATCTACACTGATTCCAGGTATGCTTTTGGGGTAATTCATGATTTTGGTATCATTTGGCAAAGTAGACAGTTTTTAACTTCTGCTGGATCACCCATTAAGCATGCTGGATTAGTGAAAGATCTAATGTTTGCCATGAAACTTCCAAAGAAATTAGCTGTGATCAAAGTGAAAGCACATCTCACAACTAATACTACGGAAGCTAAAGGTAATGCTCTTGCTGATGTAGCTGCTAAACAGGCTTGTTCATATGCAAATGTACAGGTGTGTTCAGGTAGTACAGCACAGAAGACAATTCTGCCTCCTGAATCAATCATTGATCTGTACAAAGACGTTCCTTTATATGAAGCATGGACATGGTTAGACAAAGGAGCCACAGTGGATTCATCTGGTTGCTGGACCAAAGGAGGAAAATATGTTGCTCCCGAATCACTGCTGCCATATTTGGCTCAACAAATACACAATTTGGGTCACAGTGGTCCAGCAACAATGAATCACAGGTTCTCAAATCAATGGTGGAATCCAAAATTCAGAAATGTAGCCACTGAAACAGTCAAGAGATGCGTTACATGTCAAAAAAATAATGATGTGCCAGCAGCAACTACAGCAGCAACACATACCCCAGCTCCACCAGGACCGTTTCGTCACCTACAAGTTGATTACATATCATTGCCTCCTTGTAAGGGAAAAACTGACGTTTTGATAGTAATAGACAAGTTCTCAAGATGGATAGAAGCTTATCCAACAGGGCGTGCCACAGCTGCACATACTGCTAAATGTCTTGTCACTGATTTCATTCCCAGATGGGGATTACCAGATAGCATTGACTCAGATCAAGGAACCCACTTCACAGGACAGGTAGTCAAGGAAGTGTCTAAAATGTTGAAAATTAAGTGGAATCTTCACTGTCCTTATAGGCCACAAGCATCGGCGCAAGTCGAACGTGCAAACAGATCAATCAAAACCAGGCTAAGCAAAATGCATCAGGAAGGAGTAGTATGGGTCGAAGCGCTGCCAGCGGTACTGTGTAGTCTGAGAGCATCACCTAACAGATCAGTAGGTCTAAGCCCTCATGAGATTATTACAGGACGCCCAATGCAGATGCCAGGTGTGATTGATCTTAGAAATGCTGATGTGCACATTGCCTCAGATGCCCTGATCACTTATTGTGAAAACCTTACAAAGGCAGTACAGAGTTCCAGAGAAAGAGTTGAGTCATGTTGGCAGAATCCACCAGAAGGTGGACACACAATCATCCCAGGTCAGTGGGTTATGATAAAGTCATTCAAAAACAAACCATTAGAGCCTAAGTGGCACGGACCACATCAAGTGATGTTGATCACAGCAGCTGCAGTTTTGTGTCAGGGAAGGAAAACCTGGACTCATGTGTCACACTGTAAAGTTGTTCCCCCACCTACAGGGATAGGATAGGACACACAGATCAGTGAGGAGCCCAGGGAAGAACCGAATGCAACAGGCTTCGGGGGCCAACCCTGAGGTGAAGACTTCCTCATAGGCCTTCCCCATCCACTAGTCCATCCTTACCTCACTGTTCTTTAGGTGTCACAGGAATTAAGAACTAGGGAAAGAAGGAACAACAAGACTAGACTCAGATTGAACAGAGGCTACAACTCTATTGTTTGCAGCCTTTTACAACAAATACTGCTCTGTCGTCTTTTGTTTTCTTTCTTACTCTGTGCAGATACCCCTTGATGGCTGTCCCGAGACCCATACACATCGACCCCCTCACCTGTGTATGAAGCTACAAACTTTAAAGGACAACTAGACCCACTGCCGAGCCAACTGTCACGGAAGACAGAACATAAAAAAAAAAAAAACACAACGCAGAGAATTAAATGAAAGAACTTCAGTCATCCATCAACATGATCAAGATTGCCGTTCTAGTAATCATCGTGAACATCGCACAAGCTATAGACTCCAGAAACAACATATTCTTAGAACTGATGAATATGTCAAGAAATGCCTTGTTTGCTGGAAAGAACGTTTGCATGAACAAAATCCAACGAGACATTCTTGATCTTTCAGAAAAATTACACCAAATGACTGAAGATAATTCTTCATGGTTCGGAGAACTGTTAGGTAAACCCTGGCTGTGGATCAAGGAAATAGCAATTCTGCTGCTATTCTTCCTACTGGTATACTATCTATGCGTCCACAGTATCAAGTGTTTCATTCAACAAATGACTCATGACCATCATGAGGAAACAACAGTTCCAACCAGAAAAGACTATTACCCGTAAGAACTTCACGGACCCTAGAAGCATGTTTGTTTCTGTGTCAGCATGCTTTTCATCACTACAAACAATCAACACAGAACTTTTTAAGTGTCTAAATTTGTATTTTATGAGAGTTTTTTTTTAGAACTCTCAAAGGAGGAATTGTTGGATTACAAATTTCTAAAAGGTTATGTGTATTGTGATTTAGCAGACAGCCCAAGCCCCGAGACAGTAACCTTTTGTCTTTATACATTTCCTGAGCATCTGGCAGGTTTCCCAAGTTAAGTGTGAAGTCTAAGCTCAAGGTACAACTGTGCCTTTTGTTTAGCACCTTTGCATTTGAATGACACTTGTATGCTAAATAGATCAAGGCTGGGAAAAATCTTTTACTGGGCTGATTTCCTGTATCACATTTGCATGCTTTGTTTAGATTGATTCCACCTCTATGTACTCCGCCTCCTTCAAAACTATATACTTTGCTGTGCTGAGATATTGTCAGACTTTTGAGGACTGCAGAGCTACGCAGCGCATTCTCAATAAAGAATTCTGCTGAAGATACCCAAGAGTCTCCTGGTCTTCGCTTCGGAGTTTCCAACACTAACATGATTCCAACATGATTAGCATGTTAACACCATGTTGTTAACATGTTTCTAACATGATTAGCAAGTTATTAGCAGGTTTGCTAGCATGATTGTAGCATGATTAGCAAATCACCAGCATGTTTAGCACAATTAGCATGTTACCACCATGTTGTTAGCATGATTAGCAAGTTACTAGCATGTTGCTAGCATGATTCTAACATGATAAGCATGTTACTAATGTGTCTAGTATGATTAGCAAAATAGATAAATAGCTGAGTTTGAATGAGTTTAAGTGGATCGGAAATAGTACATAGGAGGGAAAGTTTATTGAGTCTCAAGGGATTCTGGGAGTTTTGACAGTTGGAGTTTGAATAGTGTTGCTCATTTGAACATTCCGTCAATGTAAGTCTATGTAAGTATTTTTTCCCCAGTTTTAATCATCATTTTTAGGAAAATTGTAAGTTCGATCAGTTAGAAAGATATAGCAACTCGAGTCAAAACAGTCTGAAGATCTGGGCTGAATTTGGAGTTTGTAGAGTTAAAGCTCTAGGAGGAGTTATAGTCAGAAATTTTAGTCAGTATAATAATAACTAAGTTTAAATAGCATTTCAGTAAGTTTGCTTTCTCAAGCCAACTTAATAATTTGCCTCTTTGGCAAAAATGTAACACTAAAAGTTATTAATATAACATTTCACTATTTTTACTGTATTTTTAAATAAAATAAATGCAGTCTTGGTGAGCAGAAGAGACATCTTTTATAAACATTCAAAAATTCAAATTATTCCAAACTTAACGGTTTCACATGCAGCATGAAAGAATCAAACACGACTGTTTGTAATATCAAAATAAAGTGATTTATTTGAGCCTCTGAATGTGAGACATTGAGATTCAGTTTTGTCCACGAAACAGATTTAAACTTACTGCAGATCTCTCGATGTGCCAACATCACGACGCAATTCTCAGTCTGACACAGACGATAAGGGCTTAAGGAAACCCGTGGCACGCAGAAATGCCATGCTCTCCATGCATTTCAAAGAAATTCCCCATTAAACCGCACTAGAATTGGTTTTATTGGAATTAAAAACGTCCATTGTCAAACGTGCGTGACGGTGCAGTACGAAATTAACGCCACACCAGTCGCGATGGCATCGAGACGAGGCACCGATCACATCTTAAAGTTTACAGCAGGACTAACTGATCAGATCCTGATCGAACCTGGTCATCAAACACAAAACTCAGTAGACGGAAAAACAATAATCGTGTAAAAAAAAAAAAAAAACGTGTTACATTCATCACGCGTCCACTGAAAACGCCCAAATCAGATGAAAATTTGATAAAGTAATGAACTAGGGTTCCCAATTAAACAAAAATTCACCAACGCTCTCTCAATTCCAATTCATACGACCCAGTGACGGGTAGGTTATTCGTACGAATTTATACGAATTGGGGAACTCGTAAAATATGTATGATTTAGCAAAAAAACCACCTCGTAAAATATGTACGAATTGCTATGAGATCGGGTTGGAATTCACCACCTTATCCATGTAAATCTGACAGGAAAGTTCTGATGGTTGCTTGGTTTCTATTTCTGCAATATTGTGTTGAATAGCTCTGCCCATGCTCAATTCTCATTGGTCCAAAAATTTGACGGCCAGGTCACACAGCAGTTACACATTCAGTGTGAAAGGACAAAATACTTTGTAAGGATAGTGTAGCGACTAAGAATTGTGGCTACATTGTACTAATTTGTTCTTTTGTTTTAATTAATTAGTGTCCACAAAACTCTCTCTCTAGTTTTAATATAGCTATAAATTTAGAATTAAAATAAATCGTGGTGAGGTCATACTAATTTGTACCCTCAGTTTAAATCGCAGCCACAAATTTCAAATTTTTTCCCTTACTTTAAATAAAATGTGGCAATGAATTAAGAATTTGTTTGCTAGTTTTTGTAAACTGTGACCATGAAACGTCAAACTAATTCGTTCTATCATTTAAAAAATTTGTGTAGTAAATGTTAGCAATGAAACATCATACAAATACCTTTAGAATTCCTTTCGTCATTTTAGTAATTTGTGGGCACGTCGTAATAATTTATTCTCTCATTTTAATAAAATCGCAGCCTTGAATTCAGAATTTGTTCGCTCTTTTTAGTAAATCGTGGCCACAAAACATACTAATTCACTCCCTTGTTTTAATTAAATTGTGGTTGTGAATTTGTACATTTTTTTAAAATCGTAAATTTGTCGACACTTTGTTTTGTCATTTTAATTAAATCGCAACCACAAATTAACAATTTGTTACCTTGTTTTCGTAAATCGAGGCCATGAAATGTCACACTAATTCGTGGATTTTGAATTTCTTCCATCGTTTTAGTCAATCGTGGCCACATCATAATTTGTCGCCTTTTTAATCCACAGCCACAAATTTAGCCACGAATAGTTCCCTCTTTTTAGTAAATCGTGGCCACAAAACGTTGTACTAATTCACTTCATCATTTTTATGAAATTGTGGCTGTGAATCTTGTTGAATTTTGTCAAACTTTGTTGATAATTTGCTCAATCATTTTAATTAAATCGCAGCCACGAATTAAGAATGTGTTCCCTCGTTTTAGTTAATTGTAGCCATTAAACATCATACAAATACCTTACGCTGTTTTAATTGTTTTAATAGAATTTCTACCGTCATTTTAGTCAATCGTGGCCACATTATAATTTGTCTCATTTTAAGTCGCAGCCACGAATTTAGCCACAAATAGTTCCCTCTTTTTAGTAAATCATGGGCACAAAACATAATAATTCACTCCCTCGTTTTAATTAAACTGTAGCTGTGAATTTGTTGAATTTGATGACATTTTGTTTCATCATTTTAATTTAATCGCAGCCACGAATTAAGAATTTGTTCCCATGTTTTAATAAATCTTGGCAATGAAACGTCATACCAATTAGTTCTATCATTTTAATACATTTTTGGCCACGAATTTAGAATTCCATCCCTCATTTCAGTAAATTATAGCCATGTTTTAATTAAATTGCAGCCATGAATTTCGAATTTCTTTCATCGTTTCAGTAAATTGCGGCCACATCATAATTTATTGTCCCATTTTAATTCGCAGCCACGAATAGTTCCCTCTTTTTAGTAAATCATGGCCACAAAACGTCATAATTCACTCCCTCGTTTAATTAAATTGTGGCTGTGAATTTTGTTGAAATTAGCTGACAATCTGTTTCGTGTTTGTGAAATTGCAGCTACAAATGAAGAATTTATTCCCTCATTTTGGTAAATCGTGGCAATGAAACATCATACTAATTTGTTCTATCATTTTAATAAACACGAATGTAGAAATCGATCCCTCGTTTTAGTTAATTGTAGCCATGAAATGTCATACAAATACCTTCTGTTGTTTTAATAAAATTGTTTTAATAGAATTTATATCGTTTTAACAGAATTTCTTCCATTGTTTTAGGGATCAAATTCTAATTAAATTGAGGCTGTGAATTTGTGAATTTTGTTGACACTTTGTTGACATTTTAATTAAATCGCAGCCACAAATTAAAAATTTGTTCCCTTGTTTTAGAAAATTGTGGCCTTGAAACATCATATTAATTCAATCATTTTAATAAATTAGTGTCCACAAATTAAGAATTCGATCCCTCGTTTTAGTTAATTTTAGCCATGAAACATCGTACAGATACCTTTTGTTGTTTTAATAAATTGTGGCCATGTTGTAATAATTTGTTCTCTCATTTTAATTAAATCAGAGCTACGAATTTAGAATTCGTTCCCTCTTTTTAGTAAATCATGGCCGCAAAACATACTAATTCACTCCCTTGTTTTAATTAAATTGTGGCTGTGAGTTTTTTGTTTTTGTGAATTTTGTCAAAATTTGTGAATTTGTTGACAATTTGTTTCGTCATATTAATTAAATCACAGCCACTTAATTTAGTAATTTAGTAAATTACGGCTACGTCATACTAATTTATCCCCTTGTTTTAATAATATTATAACATTTTACTAAATCGTCCACTCATTTTAAGAAATTTGTGGCCATGTTCACTAAAACATGGAACGAGCTCATAATTCACACAATTTCCTTCTCTTGATTTAATAATAACAATAATAGCCATTAATTTACAGTTCGTTCCCTTGTTTAATTAAATCGTGGCCAGCGAAAAAAATGATTTCCTTGTTTTAATAAATTTTAGGCCACAAATTAAAATTTCGTTCCCTCGTTTCAGTAAATCATGACCATGAAATGTTGTGCTAATTTGCTCCCTCCATTTAGCAGATTGTGTCCATGTTGTACTAACTCGTTCCTTTTTTTTTTTTAATTAATGGAAACGATTTTAGTAAAACAATCTAACTAAAATGAGGAAAAAAATTCTTTATTTGAGGCAACAAATTCTTAATCCATGGCTACGATAAACACTTTTGTCACGTCATGTTTGTCCCTTCATTTATTCTGAAGTTTCAGTAATTAGTCTGTTCACACTGAATTTGAATATGTTTAATGCAAATTAGGATTTTGGACCAATGAGATTTCGAGATGGGCGGGGCTTTCCAGCATAACGCCACATTAAAGAAATCAAGTGATCAACAAAAGACAAAAATTCAGATTTGCATGGAGGAGAGCGCTTTTATTACTTGTCGTTTTATCAAATCACACCCGTTTAGGACTCGACTGTGACGCTGAGAATCAAACACGGCCCAAAACGCTCGATTCCCACTTATGATACGATATATCCTCACGATCGAATTTATTCAAAACCGCTGCCGAGTTTCCTGCCGATCCAGCAGGCGCGACGTGCACAAAATCAGAAAACATAAAAAAAAGTATGAAAGACTTTAGAAAAAAGATTAGTTTATAAACATATAAACACAGTTTATAAAATCTGCGTAGTTCCGATCTCATTTACATCTTTACATTCATTAAATGTACATCCAGTGGGAGGTTTTACACCTGTGTATTTAATATCTGAGAATCGTCAAATATTTCCCAAGTACTCGGCAGCTGACGTCTTCATTCACCCTTAAACCACCGGAAGCGGCACACGTGAAGCCTCGTCTTGAATTAAAGGTGGTTAAAAATCTGTTTTCTGACAGTCAGACTTCACGCATGGCACCCATTGAATATCAGTGTCGCCCGAACGTGATAAAACCTTTCGAATGAATCATCTCCAGCTCTTCGGCGTCCCGGATGTGCGCCCGCTGGCTCCACTTCATCGACCGCTGATCAACAGCACTTCTCTGACCATCTCTAGTGGACGTTTCCTCTAATTTGGTTTTCAACATTTGTTCCCGGTGAAGGGTCTCAATCGACCGGAAGAAACGAGTTCAGTCACAACCAGCAGCCGCTGAGATGCACCGAAGGCTTTAGCTGCACGATCCGGCATCCGGATTCACAGAGAGCTACTTCCTTAAATCAAGAACACAGACCTGGAAAAACAAGACAGGGTTTAAACAGGGTTATTATCATTAACTAAAACTGTTAAAATTATTTTTGTGAACTGAAATAAAGCTAAAAATTAAAAATAAGTTGAAGCTAAAAAAATTACTACCTGGAAATAATTAAAAAACAAAAACTGAATTAAAACTAAAATTAAAACTTGAATAAGTGAGTAAATAAATAAATAAATCCAACTAAAATCCAATAAAACATTAATAATATAGATGAAAATTTTAAACTAAATAAAAATGAGAAATGTTGCTTTAGCAACTAATGAAACAGAAAATAAATAAAAACTAAAACAAAGCAAAAAATAACATAAATAAACGTTAATATTAGAGGATTTTTAATTAATTTAAATAATTATTAATTGATTTGATTTATAAATGAATTCATTTAGTTTGCCAAGGCAACATTTTTACATTTTTATTTTTATTTAGTTAAAGTTAGTTAATTTAGTTAATTAAGTTAAAATTTCCAAATGGAAATAAATGAAAACTAAAAGTGAAATAAAAAAAAATAAATCTATAACATAAAATAAATGAAAAAATAGATCTTTAATTACATGAAAATTAGTAACTGAAAATTAAAATAAGCTGATGCAGAAATTACTAAATAAAAATGAATAAAACTAAATCTAAAGATTAGAAGAAAAAAAAAAATGATATGAAGATTAGAAATGTTGCCTCGTTAACTAAATGAAGTAAACTAAAATTACTACCTCAAAATAAAAACAAAAAAAAACTAAACCTAAATGTTACATGATAAACTTGCTAAAAAAAAAAAAAAAACTGAAATAAAACTTATTTAAATTAAAGCACTACAATTATGAATTAAAAATAAAGCTAAACTAGAAACAAAAAGTGAAATACAAATAAATTAAACAAAAAATAAAATAAACCTAAAAAATAAGGCCAAAAACTTATAAAAATGACAACAGCACATAACATTAAAATAAATGAAAATTTAAAAAAAAATGATAATTTGAAATAATAACAAAAAGTAAATAGTCTATAAATAATACTAAAGTATTTACTATAAAACACTCTATATTAAAATTAGACACTAAAAAATAAAATAAGTTGAAGTACAAATTACTAAATAAAAATGAATGAAAACTAAATCTAAAAGTAAATAAATAAACCTAAAGAAAGAAAATGAAGATTAGAAATGTTGCCTTGTCAACTAAATGAAGTAAACTTGGGAAACAAACAAACAAACAAAAAAAAAAACAACAACTAAAAAAACCCAAATAACCTAAAATAAACCTAAATGTTAGGATAAAACTGCTAAAAAAATAAACCGAAATAACTGAAGTAAGTTTAAGTTTAGCACTACAACTATGAACTGAAAATAAAGCTAAACTAAAAACAAATAAATTAAACAAAAACAAAAAAAAAAAAAAAAACAAACCTACAAATAAAGCCAAATACGAATAAAAATGACAACAGCACATAACATATACTAAAAAAAATAAAAAATAAAATAAACACTGAAATATAAAAAAAAAAAATCTGAAATAATAATAAAATAATAAAAACTATAATAGTCTACAAATAATACTAAAGTAAATAATATAACTGATTTTAGACAAAACAAGAAATTTAATTTTATATATTCAATCTATTTACACATTTAATTTGAAACACACATGACTGAATTTTTTTCTCACTATCTTAAAAAATTTTGAAATTAGTTTTAGACAAACATACATTGTGCTCAGAGTTCTCAAACACTTTTAACAAGCAGATGAACGTACCGATCCATCAGACGCACTCGCTCCCACTTTATCTCCCACACTGTTCCAGCAAACCTCAAATATTCCTCCCGTTCCTCTGTAGCTGTTCACCAACGCGCCGCTCTGAAGAAAACACGTATATCATCATCATCATCACACTGATGCACAGCTGTTTGTGAAGGAGCGCTAGCGCTGCTGTACTGACCAGCGTATCCCAGATGTGAACGCATTTGTCGAAGGAGCCGCTGGCCAGGAACTTCCCATCCGGACTGAAGGCCACGCTGTAGACGGGCTCCTGGTGTTTGGTGAGCGTGTGAATGCAAACGCCCTGGTCCACGTCCCACAACCGCACCGTCGAATCAAACGAGGCACTGAGGAAGAAACAACAATGGTGCATCGTTAGATTAACTTGCATCTGAACAAAACAGAGATGATTTTCATAAACATATGAAGAGAATTAAACTCTTTAACACTTTAGAGTATTATGCATTTTGGTTTTCTGTAGCCCACTTTTGATATTGAGTGTATGTATATATATTTATACTCACTATAGTACAGTACCGTATAGTTAATGCATTATTTATTTATTTAATATTATATTAATTTAATTTTTAAATATTTACATAATTTTAAGTGTATTTAAATATAATTTATTATTATTTTTCAATTGGGTTTAATCTAATTGAATATATTTACTCTAATTTTTATCTATTTTTTTAATCTAATGGTTATTAACATTTTTACTGTTTTATTTAAATTGATTTAACCATTTTTATTTTATTTTAATCTAATTTAATATATTTAATGATTTAAATGTACTTTGCTTTTTTAATTATTTTAATGTATTTTATGTATGTAAATAATTAAGTGTATTTTAATCAAACATATTATTGTAATCATTTTTAAACTGGTTTTAATATAATTTAAAATATGTATTCTAATTTTGTATTTACTTATTTTAATCTAATTGTTTATTTTCCTAATCTTTCTATTAATTTATTTTACTTTTTTTAAATGTATTTTAATCTAATTTAATCCATTTGTTTTTGATTAAATTAACTATTACATCTGTTTTATTTTAATCTAATGTTATTAATTTTTTTTCTTTTTTTAAATTAATTGATTTAATCAGTTTTATTTTAGTCAATTTTAATATATTTAATGATTTATTTATTTTAATATGTTATTGATTTTTTCATTTTATTCATTTACTTTATTTCAATCTTTTTTTACACATTTATTTAATCTGATTTTAATTATTTATTCTTTCATTTTTTAAAATTAATTTTACTCTGATTTATTTTTAATCATTCTAATCTAATTTAACATATTTTTGTATTTTTTTTTTTTATAATTTTTTATTAATTTACTTCTTTTTTTTCTTACCTGGCTAGCAGGATGTTAGCATTGGGATTGTTGCTCCCGGTGCCAGTCGGGCTCCATTTGATGGTGTAAATCTCTTTATTGTGCGCTTGAAGATTGTGAACGCATGAATCCTGCTTCATACTCCAGATCTGCACAATTTGATCATGTTTAATACACATTTCATTATGCATTTACTATGAATCCATTTTACCAATCAGAGAAACTGTTGCAATTAGAAATGTGGGTAAAAATAAATATTTAAAGAATATTCAGAATTAATTCCTACCTTTAACGTCATGTCGTCTGAACAGGAAGCCAGCAGCATTCCCGACGGGTCCCATTTGATGGCGTTCACTTCATTCTGCAAGCAAACAAACAAACAAACAAACAAACATGTTTATCTGCTGTTCAAGAACAGTAAACCCTGACTGTGTGTTAGTTGTGTTTTAGGTGCTGCTCACCGTGTGCCCTTGGAAGGTCTTGAGCGGACGTTCACTTCCCAGGCGGCACACGTGGATGCACATGTCAGTGCTGCAGGAGGCGAAGGTGGTGTTGTTCTGCCAGTCCACGTCCAGCGCCGGAGCTGTAAGAGTCAATAAACACCCATTAATAATCATGATGTGAACTTCATCTCCACAGCTGCTCTCATCTGATTAAACTATCGTCAGATACACTTCACTACAACCCGCCAAAATAAAAGTGTGAGAAAATAAAATAAAATAAAAGAAGCAATCAAAGAAATTATGACAGAATTATATATTTCTATTTTAGAGCAGAACATACTTCTCAAACAAGAAACTATTAGTACTATTTAAACTAGGGCTGTCAAACGGTTAATCACATACAAAATAAAAGTTTGAGTTGCCTAATATATATGTGTGTACTGTGTGTAATTATTATGTATATATAAATACACACAAATTTATATATATATATATATATTTAAGAGAAATGTGTTACTTATGTACAAAATATTTATTTTACACATAATATAAATTATATAAAAATTATAATAAATACATATACTTGCAAACACTTATTAAAAATATACATTATTTGTGTGTATTTATATACACATAATAATTACACGCAGTACACACATATAATATTAATATTATAATATATTAATATTAATCACAATTAATCGTTTGCCAGCCCTAATTTAAACATTACTTTTTAAGGAATATCACACTATTGTTTTGATTTTAGCAGTGAACTACAGATGTGCAGCACAACATAGAATTTCTGGAATTTTTTTTTTATTTTCATAGGAGGTTTCTGATATTGTAAAAATGTTAATTATTAAATTGTTACACTTTTACGAATTAGACTGATTAAACATTGTTTTTGATTATTATTATAAACTGCAATAGTGTAATTATTATCAATATTATAAATATGCTTAAATTACTATGTGGAAAATATTTCATTTCTATAAAGTTCAATTATTATTAGTGCAGTCAAATCAATTAATCATGATTAATCACATACAAAATAAATTATATATTTATATGTATATTATATATTTATATGTACAAATATTCACGCATACATTTATATTTTTAAGAAATAAATACAATATATATTTATATTTAATATATTTAATTATTATTATTTATATTTTGTGTATTTATATATACACATATTAATATAAATATACACAGCACACGCACATATTATGTAAACAAACTTTTATGTTGGATGCCATTAATCACAATTAATCAATTTGACAGCAATAATTATATTTCTTTCTACTCATTACCGTATAGTTAGATGTATTTATTCTTTTATTTTATGTTTTGTTTTTACATTATATTAATATCTAATTTGTATTGAAGTAACTTTTACATTTTATCTATTAAATTTTATTGTATTTATTTTAATCTAAAATGAATGAATGAATAAAAAGAAGAAAATAAATAAAGAATTTGATTTAAATAAATAAATAAAATAAAAATGTGAATAAAATTTAATTAAACCATTCAAATGAAATCCAGAAAAAAAAAAAAAACAGAATTTGGGAATAAAACAAAGCTGATTTCATAGGGCTTACAATTTTAATATTTGATCAGCTTGTAATTAATTATCGTTAAATGATATAAGGTTTCAAAATTTCAATTAATTAGACATGCTTGTAAATAACTAATTTAATTTAGACATTAAAATGGAAATCAGAAAAAAAAAAATTAAAAATCCATAAAAATTAAATGTAAAAAATTGAAATGGAATCTAGGATGGATGGATGACTAAATAAATATATAAATAAATAAGTAAATAAATACAATTTTCACAGGCCCTACATATGGCTTTAAAATTCTGAAAAATAAAATTAAGAATAATAATTAAATCTGACATCTGTGTATTTTCACAAATACTTTCAGTATGAACGTTTAATCTACGAGCTCCTGTAGTTTGTAAACTCACCAGAATGAAAGGGGAACTGCTGCTTGGCTTCACCTGTGTGAGCATCCCAAATGATTGTCGTCTGCAGGAAGATGAGAAACCACAGAAACCAATGAATGATTACAGAAAAATATCCAGATAATTTTCTCTCTCCCTGAATGCATTATACAGCTCAAATCAACAACACATGGATCTAGGAATGCCAGGATTGTCGGTTTGATTCCTTGTGATTTCATGAACTGATCAAATGTACAACATGAACGCAACGCGAGCTGCTTCTGATAAAAGCGTCTGGCAAATGCGCACGTGTAAATGTCATAATGACGGCACAGATACTGACCTTATCGACTCCGGCGCTCAGAATGCTGTTGCCTTTCTTGTTCCACTTGAGTGCAAATATGGGTCCTTTATGCTGGCCGAGTGTGCTGCTGAGATTACCTGTTAAACAGGTCAACACCAGCTGGTTTAAATAAAACACTCGAGTCTGATTAGTGCTCGGTGTAAAACAAATGACTCGACTTACCATCTTTTGTCCATATTCTTGCGAATCCGTCATAAGATCCGGTTGCTAATAAAGTGCCGTCACTCTACAGACACAAAAAAAGCCCACAATGAACTGGGATGTGAAAATAAGCCAAATATTCAGCATGCTTTTTATTAACACTTCCATGGTCCAAAATGAACTCGCCAAGTGCCAAATGAGAGCAAAATTGACTTTTAAAGACTAAATAAGTGCTATTAAATGCATTTTAGGAACAATATAACACATGGTTTTAATGATCTGATCATCAGGCTCCTATGAGAGATGCTGTTTCGTGAAACATGAATGAGAAATATATTTTAAAGAAATTATGGAAAAAAAAAAACATTTAGTATCATAGGCAATAATTTCACCTACTATTAGATTATATGAATTTATTAGTTTTGCTAATTAAATAATTAGATTTAAAAAACAGGTTTACATTTTTTAAAATTATTTTACATTTATTATAACTACATTATTTGAAAATTAAAATAATTAAATTCTGCAGTTTCAGAAGATTCAAGAACTTAAACTTTTAATGGTGCTATATAAATAAAGATGGAGAACCAAAAGGGTTCTGGGAATCTGGGATGAATTTATTTAATTATTTAGTTTAGTTTTTATTTTAAAGCTTGACAAAACTAGAAAAAGTATAATTATTGTTGAAATTTCCATGACTTCTTTACATGTTATTAATTTCCATGCTTTTTCCAGGTCTAGAAAACTTATTTTTAAAAGTCCAGGTTTTCCTGGGGAAAAAAATAAAAAAATTGAACAACAAAACCAATTTCATAGGGCTTAAAAAAATCGTGAAAAAATAGTTACATTGTATATGTTTCATGATTTCAATGAATTGGACATGCTTTTTAATAACTAAAATTTAATTTAATGGAAGGCAGAAAATTTTTGAAAAAAAAAAAGATATATATATATATATCAGAGATGGGGACTCGAGTTTGAGACTCGGACTCGAGTGCGACTTAAGTCGCACACACAGTGACTTCAGACTCGACTTGAGACTCGTCCTCGAAAGACTTCAGACTCGACTCGGACTCGAGCTGCGGGACTCGTGAACAATGTTTATTTTTAGGAAACAACTGATGAGCTCGCTGTTATTCCCCTCCCTCCATTACCTATAACCTGCCCATGTAACACGCGACGTGTATCTGCTGCACGCGGGCGCGGCCACACATTTTTTATTTTTTTATTTTAG
This sequence comes from Labeo catla, assembly GCA_012976165.1. NCBI lineage: Eukaryota > Metazoa > Chordata > Actinopteri > Cypriniformes > Cyprinidae > Labeo > Labeo catla. The sequence goes on along the minus strand of VONZ01001962.1, from coordinate 42,779 downwards.
GCGCGGCCGCCACACATGAGAGGACAACGAACAAACATGTGGACTGCTGTGCCATTCATCATTAGCTTTGGATTTTAAAAAACTTCAAACAAGACGGCCCAAACAGAAGAAGTGCTCAATGCAAAATATGTGATATGAGGATAAAAGATTCAGTATAGACAGCGTCATTGATTATAATAGAGCTTTGTGATATCACGAACTAAGCTTTTACTAATGTTAAGGGAGTTTGTAAATGAGATACTGATTTAATACAGCAGTTAAATAAACAAGATGTTATTATTAAGTGACTTTCATTGTCTGACTGTAACACTATTGCCTGATTTTGCTCTATTTCATCGTCAAAAGTAGTCTGAAACAAGTCACAACTGAGCCGCTGCGCATCTCCATTCAAACACAGCGGTGTTTCGTTTATGAATGAACTCGTTTTTAAAACGAATCTAGTGAAATGATTCAATTTCCCATTCATAAAGACAGTCACTCTTTATTCCTAAAAGAAGCAGCAGTTCGAACGAATCAAATGAATGATATGATTCAGTAATTAAATCAGTCTCTTGCCGCCACCTGCTGGCAGTTATTCAAATCATTTAACATTTCTGCATTAAAACAATTTGATTTAAAACATTAATCTCAACAATGAATTTAGGAATATGATTGCACTTCTGCCACCTCTGAGCCTCATTAAACATATGAAAAGGTAAAAACAAAAGTTAAATTCCCTTGTAAATCACTTTAAGGAGTCAAATATCACCTCATAATGGGAAGGCAAATTTTTTTATCAGATTTTTGGATTATTGTTTAGAATGTGCTCCTAAAATTTTGATTGTGCTACTAATTTTTTTAAATTAGTAGCACAATGTAATGTTTGACAATATTTGGTCTTTCTTAATTTTTGGTCTGTACTGTACTGTGTGTTCATGCTACAAGGCAAAATACAGATATTAACTTAAAAGTAAAGCATTCTTGGTGTTTTTGTCATGTTGCAATAGCCTGTTTACACTGATTATATACCAAAATCAAAGCTGATACTGTATGCTAATAGATAAAGGAGTCATTATAACATATTACATGCTTTGAGTTCCTTTTATATAGCTATGCAGTGTTGGATGGGTCGCTGTACGTGATGCAACACTTATTATAACCAGAGACTTAATATAATAAAGAGACTTGAGACTTGACTTGGACTCTGGCTCAGAGACTTGTGAGCATCTCTGATATATATATATATATATATATATATATATATATTATTATTATTATTATTATTATTTATAAATAATTAATTTATATCACTTTTCCACCTGTTTTTTTTTTTTTAGGAATTTCTACTGTAAATATTTTAAAGCTTGACAAAACTAGAAAAAAAGTATTTATTGTTAATTTACAAAAATAAAATTTCTTTATATGTTATTAATTTCCATGATTTTTTAAAGTCTAGAAAATTATTTTTAACTTACAAAATAAAACTGAAAAAAATGAATTTTTGAATAAAACAAAACAGAAGTTTAAAAAGTTTAAAAGTTTAAAAAAAAACAAAAAAAACCCACTTCATTAATAATTAATAATTAATTATTTTGTAATAATTCATTTTTGTTACACTGAATACGTTTCATGATTTCAATGAATTAGACGTGCTTTTTAATAACTACAATTGAAATAACCATTAAAATAGAAGCCAGAAAAAAATTTATTTGTATTTAATTATTTATAAATAATGAATTTATATCACTTTTCCACTTTTTTTTTTTTCAGGAATTTCTACTGTAAATATTTTAAAGCGTGACAAAACTAGAAAAAAAAAAAAGTATATTTATTGTTAAAATTTCCATGACTTCTTTATGTTTTTAATTTCCAACTCTAGCAAACTTATTTTTAAAAGTCGTTCATATTTCCAGGTTTTCCTGGAAAAGGTTTTTTCCTGGAGGGAAAAAACAACAACAACAAAAAAAGTAATAAAAAAAAATAAAAAATAGACTTTGGGAATAAAACAAAACTGATTTCATAGGGCTTAAAAAAAAATATTTTTTGATCAACTTGTAATTAAATATTGTTACATTGTATAAGTGTCATGATTTCAATTAATGACATGCTTTTTAACAACTAAAATTGAATTTAATCATGAAAATGAAATCCAGAAAAATTATATATATATTTTTCTTTTATTTTTAAATATAAATAGTATATTTATTGCTATTGCTAAAATTTCCATGACTTCATTATGTGTTATTAATTTCCATGATTTTCCAGGTCTAGAAAACTTATTTTTAAAATTCCCTCATATTTTCAGATTTTCCAAAACTTTGAGAACCCCTTAAATAAAAGTGAAAGTTGTTGAAGCATAAATTAAAATATGTAACAGCCGTTTAATCTTGATTTTTAGCTGATTTATCTATCTTAAAAGCTCATTTTGTGTCATTTTGAATCATGTTAAGCATTCTGTGGCCCTGGATTGAGCACCGCGCTCTGAATAATTAACAGCGCACTCACGTTCCAGTCTAACGAGGTGACGTCTTTGTTGCTGGGAACGTCCTGTCCTCCCTCCCGGATGCAGTGCCGCAGGACCAGCTGAGTCGAGCCGCTGTTGCTGTTCTCATTCAGGTTCCATATGCGCGCCGTCGAGTCCCCAGAGCTGCCATATAAACAAGAAAAACTTTTTAGGCAAGGGAAAAAATATAACTAATAGATGTCATAAGACAGTTCAGATGTTATGTTTCAGATATAATTAAATATACACTATTTTTTTCATATAAACACATGCACACATACAAACACACAAAATGCAATAAAATAAACACTTTGGCTTTAATTGTTACTGACTATGTAATTAATATTAATAAAATGTAAAAATAAAAAAATTAATAAAATTAATAAAATGTCATTAATAAAAAAATAAGTTAATAAAATGTATTTAAAAATATAAATTATAAATTTAATTAAAAATCTAAATTAAAAAAATATAATTAATTTAAATAATTAAAATATAATAACATTTAAAAATATATAATTAATACAAAATATATATTTAAAATATTAAATATTTGAGCCCATATATTTATGTCTAGCATGTAATTTTAGAAAAATATTTAGCGTAATTCTAGCCATTTCACAACAGAGAAAAATCAGTCGTTCCTGTACGAGTCATACAAACTCAACAGCATCAGAAATTCTTCAGCTCTGTCCCTTGAGGTCAGAGGTCAGGTGGACTCACCCTGAGGCTAAGAGGTCAGTGACAGGGTTCCAGGCGCATATGAAGACCTCCGACTCATGACCCCTCAACACTGTGGCCTTACTTGCGGGAATCTGGACCTCGCCGTCCACCTCCATGGCCTCCACATGGTTATCTGACAGAGGAGAAACAGCTTGCATTTACAATCACACTTCAACAATTCTTACCCATAGTGCATTTGTCTGTGTACCTTTCAGAACTAGTATATTATTATTATTATACGAAACTGTACTTCTCAAAGAAATACTAATAATTATTTATTTTAACAGTAAACCTCTTTTGGGCAGCACTTTGTTTAAAAAAAAAAAAACTATTAAACTATTAAATCATAAATCCAGAAAAAATTAAATCACAAATGACACAGAAAAAAAATACAAAAAAATTATAAGGACTAATTATTGTTAAAAAAAAAAAACTGTAATAAATTATGAAGTTGTTATAAGTTTATTCATTCAACTGATGAGACATGGTTTTTAATTATTAAAAATAAAATTACACCATTAGACAACCCCAAAAATAAAAAGGAAAAACACAGAATTGTGGAAATTGGAGAAAAAAAATATTTTATAGGGCCATACATTTTTTGTTTGTTTCCTGATTTTCAATTAATTAGATATTATTTTTGATTAAAAGACTTACTAAAGTCGTGGGTGCCGTTCTCCTCTCCGTTCACCGGGGTTTCTCCGTTCTTCGTGGCGTGGGACTGAACGGCCGTTGTGTTGCTGGAGCTGTGGGGTTTCTGCTGCTGCTGGGCGAGTTTGTCTCTGAATGCCTGCTGTCTGGAGTGAACCACGTCTGGCATCACGGCATCGATGAGCGACAGAGACTCTATCGGCCGGCCGTCAAACACCGTGCCATCCTGAAAGATTCAGTGATGATATTACAATCAAACACAATCCAGAGTGACACAAACAGAAACGGCTCATCTAGAGAAAAAATATCCTATGGGAAGTATTTGGATTTCTTCATGGTTCAATAGGGATTTTTTTTTAATGAGTTTTATACTTGTTAGTGGTCAATTTAAAATGAAATAAAACTTACAATTTCTCAACATGTTTACTCTAAATATTTTAGCGATTTGCATGATTAGAAAATGTGTTTTCATTATAAAAATTTATTTTACTTTAAAATGTTATTTCATCTGTTTATCAACATTTTATTACCTTTATTATTATTTTATTAATATATTTATATTTATGTTTTTAAAAACTGAAAATTTTAAGCATTTAAGCCATTAGATCAAAAGATTTTAATATCAAATTAAATTAAAGGTTCAAATTAAATCAAAGGTTCAGACCAGGGCTATTATTAGTAAACTAAAACTAAAAAATAAACATAAAATAAATAAATAAATAAATAGACAAACAAATTTTAAAAAGTATATTGAAATAAATAATATATTTAAAATATTATTTCAGCTAGCTGTCAAGGCAAAAATTCTCATTTTCATTTATTAAAACTGAAAATAAAATAAATAAAAAAATATACAGATGTTTTATATTGTTATATTTTATAATATTATAATTTTATAGTATATTTTTTGTCATTTTAAAATAATATATGTCAATACAATACAGTTATTTTTTTTAATATAACAATAATATTTTTACATAATATTTAAAAACTAACAACTAACTAAAATTAAAACAATCAGAGAAAATATACAAATAAAAAACTAATTTAAAACATTAATACAACTATTATAGTATCTCAATTATACAAATAAATAAATAAATTAATTAATTAAAAAGTAACCAAATAATTAAAACAATATATAAAAAATTACTTATTTATTTCAGCTAGCTGCTAAGGCAAAATATCTCATTGTCATGTATTTAAACTGAAATAAAATTATTTAATTTAATTATTTAATTTAATTTAATAATAATAACATTTTTACATAATATGAGAAAACTAACAACTAACTAAAATTAAAATAATCAGAGAAAAAAAAAAAAAAAATTAAAATATTAATAAAACTTTATCCGAATAAATAAATAAATACATAATAAATACATAAATAAACTAAAATAAACTAAAATAAAATAATATCAAAAAATTATTTTATTTATTTCAGCTAGCTGCCAAGGTAAAATTTCTCATTTGCATGTACTAAAATTTAAAATAAAATTAATAAAAATACATAGATGTTTTATACTATTAATATAATTATTATTATTATTATGTTTTATAACATTCTAATTTTATAATGTAGACTTTTTTCATGTTAAAATAATACATTTGATATATTTTTTTAATTATTTAATTTAATAACAACATTTTTACATAATATTAAAAAAAACAACTTAAATTAAAATAATCAGAGAAAATATACAAACAAAAACAAATTTACAATATTAATAGAACTAGTATATCAATTATACAAACAAACAAACAAACAAACAAATAAATGTTTTGTTTCCATAACAGCAAAATTGTTTATTTTTGTATCATGGTCAATAAAATTCTTGTCAGATTAAGCAAAAATCTGAAAAAGTGTCTTGACTGAGCCAACAATAAAATCTCATTTGTTTTTTTTGTTTTTTTTAAAAAGCATGTCTAGATATTATTAGGACTTACAGCAGGTGAAAATTATCTATGCAAAAATCCAGATTAATCAAAGGGTTCAAAGACTCTGAAGTGACATGACTAGAATCAGTCGGATGGTTAATACAGGTGACAAGACGATTAATGACTAACCTCATTGATGCTGATCTCGGCCTCCACGTACTGAAGGCCTTTCTGCAGGATGGAGATGAGGGCAGCAGGAGGCACCAGAGTCCCGTTTATGTTCGACTGACTGATGTGGCTCTCGATGCCAAACGTGAACGCCGAGTGAGAGAAACCTACAGCACAAAGGCCAAACAGACCGGCTTTTAATCAATGAACAGTCACTTTATTTCAACCGATGAGTAAATGTGTGACTAAACACTATACAGCGCCTTTAAGAATTTCAGATCATCTCAAAGCCTGGTTTACGTCAGTTTGAGGTGATTTTGAGAGGGTTTACCTGACTCCTGCAGATATCTGTAGACCAGAAAGTTGACTTCATCACTGGTAATGCTCATCTTAGCTCAATCCTCAGAGGATGAGCGACACCGGAGCTCACGAACGGCTCCTGTGGGAAACATGACATTTATACATTTAATGCATTCATTTACAAAGCCTACTACTACTACTACTACTAAAATATAAAATAAAAAAATCATTATTTTTAGGGTATAATCACACAGTATTTCTTCCATGTTTTCATTTTAATAGTAAATATGTTTGCCAAAAAATAAAGTTTGCTTAATTTTCAAGAATTAAAAGATAAATGAAGATGTTTTATGCCTTCATTTAATAACCTGAACATTTTAAATACACAACACAGATTTTCTGAGGGGAAAAAAAACATTTCATAAGGCTATAAGAATACATTTGAATAAATTAAGTATGCATTCAAATAATAAAAAACAGAATTTGATAAAACATGGTGGGAAAAAATAAAACATTTCATAGGGCCCGAAAAAATAACCTGATGTGAAATTGTATAAGTTTCATGACTTTTAATTATTTAAACATGCTTTTTGATTAATAAAATTGAATTTAACCATTAAAAAGGATTCAAGAAAAATTAAAAGGGAAAAAAAACTCAATCCAGAAAAATTAAAGTGGAAAAAATTGAATTTGGAAAAAAATAAAACTGAATTTGTGGAAAAAATAAAACAAATTTCATAGGGGCCTAAACATGCAATTTTCGTTAAATATTTAATAAATTAATGTGAAATTGTATACGTTACATGATTTTCAATAAATTAGACACAATATATTTTTTGATAAATAAAATAGAATTTAACCATTAAAAAGGAGTCATGAAAAATTAAAACTGAAACAAAAAAAAAACAAAAAAAAACACAAACAAAAAACAAACAACAACAACAAAAAAAACAACGGAATCCAGTAAAATTAAAACGGGAAAAAAACGGAATCCAGAAAAATTTAAACGGGAAAAAATGGAAATGGAAAAATAAAACTTGGGGAAAAAAATAAATTTTAAAATTATAATTAAAATTAAAGATTTCATAGGGTCCTACATGCAACCAAGGATTATCATTGTTCACTTAAATTAAAATAAAAAAAAATATGAAAGTATTAAAAAAGAAAAAAATTTGAAATAGAAATTTTAACTTAGAAGAATTATGCAAAAAAAATATTTACTTCATGCTGAAGTACTAAAACAACAGAAACTAAAAAAATGAAAAAGAACTAAGTAAACATTTTAAAAAGCAAAAACAAATGAAAGTGACAAACAACAAAATTACAAAAACACACTGCCTGACACACACAACCAAACCAAACAAACTTACACAACAGGATGTTTTCACATGTTCATTTAACTTGATACAAAGTTTCTCAATTTTCTATTTAATTTCTAGTGCCATTGATCTGGTATTAAGACCTCCAGACACCATCTAACAAACTAATTCTCCATCTTGATGATGGATTTGTTTCAGCTTTTGTCTTCTCAAGATGTTAACTGATGGGTGCTGTATTATGGATTATTTTGATGGTTTTATCAGCTGTTGAGACTTTCGTTCTGACGGCACCCATTCAATATCACTTCAGTAGTCGCCTAATCTGATCATCATTACTGTCAATGAGACAAACGGCAGTGAAATTAGCATCACGGTGCAACATGACCATCCTGTTTGCAAGTGTTCACTAAACAGTGCAGAATTTAACAAACTGCTGTCCAATTAACAAAAACACGCATCAGCGTTATATCACAGCCAGTGCCCTTGAGCTGAAGATGACTGGGTTTCATTGCACCAGATAAATAGATGCATCCTCTTATATATTAGAGCTCATATGCATCACGGCTGTTTTTTTGCTGACTAATGTGTTTTAGAAATAAACCTAGCGCTTCCTGAAGTGTGACTGAACAGCAGAGCAGAACATAAGCAGTTTCTGATTACAGGAAACAGGTTAAAACAAACCGCAGCTTTAAATTAATCAGTCATGGAAACGGCAATACAAACAAAACGAAAATAAACACATGGAGCCATTCATAATACACACGCTGGCAGAAGACAAGAAAATTTATTTAATGAGCATTACAGTTTGACAATATTCAGAGCATAACTTAATATTTGATGCATTTACTCTGGAATGAGTCTTTTTTAAAAAGTTTAATATAAGAAGTAAAATATAATTAAAATCAAGTTAAAATAAATTATCACAAGGAAAGGATCCTGAACCAGCCTTTTATTTAAAAAGAAAATAATATAATAAAATGAAATATATTCACTATGTTTCTAAAGTGTGTAAAATAACTTTTTTTAGCCCTGTGGCCACAATGCTATTATAGTTTTTACTAATATTTTGAATAAACCGTTTATATTTTCATTTTTATTTAATTATATGAATTTTGTTTAGTGTTTTCAGCATTTTTACTTTTGTGATTTTATACCAGCCTTTTATTAAAAAAACAACAACAAAAAAATAAAATAAAATATATTCACAATGTTGTTTAATTGTGTAAAATACATTTTTTTTAGTCTTGTGGCCACAATGCTATCATAGCTTTCACTAATATTTTGAATAAATTGTTTATATTTTCATATTTATTTAATTTTATGAATTTTGTTTAGTATTTCGCATTTTTACTTTTGTAATTTTTAACCAGCTTTTTATTTAAAAAATAAAATAAAATAAAATTCACAATGTTGCTTAACTGTGCAAAATAATTTTTTTAGTCCTGTGGCCACAATGTTATTATAGTTTTCACTAATATTTTAAATAAATTGTTTATATTTTCTTTTTTTATTTAATTTTATGAATTTTGTTTAGTGTTTTTGTTATTTTTACTTTCATCATTTTTAATCAGCCTTTTACTTAATAATAATTAAAACATTTAATAATAAAAATAATAAAATAATCTATATTCACTATGTTGCTTAATTGTGTAAAATAATTTTTTTTAGTCCTGTGGCCACAATGCTATTATAGTTAACTAATATTTTGAATAAATTGTTTATATTTTCATTTTTATTTAATTTTTAACATTTTGTTTAGTGTTTTTATCATTTGTACTTTTGTATTTTTTTAAATAAATTAACAGATTTACTTGAGTTTTTATGGTTTTATTTTCAGCTAACTATAATAACCTTGCTAAAAAACTACGAGAATACAAGCAATAAGACCACAGAAGGAGTGAAACGGTTAACGTCAGCAGGTCTTAAGACATTAACTAGAACCCTCTTGAATGAATACAATCTAGGTTAATATATAAAGGAAGGATAAAAATTGTCACAAGCACAGAGCCAAAAGAAACCGCAGGAATGATTAATGTGGAAAACAGGACAGGCGAGATGAGAGGAGACGCATGTGAGTCTGCAGAGGGCCTCATTTTCTCTTGGCTGGTCTCCTCTGACAGATGTGCTCTCAGGACCTGCAAACAGCAGCCATTTTCTCCTGAGCGGCGTAAAAAAAAAAAACCCGCCACTAACACGAGGGTCGCAGTCATTTCCTGCGGTCGCATGAGACTGAGATCAGACTAATGAACCCACAAACTAAGAATTTGTCTATATGTGATGATTCACTTCTGCTGATGAAACACTGTATTTAAAACTGGACACACCGAAGTCTAATAAAGCAGTAAGATTGTACGTTACAGTGATTTTACTGCTTTAAATAATGACTCTTTACTACTGTCTTTCTAGTCGAATTTTGTTTGCATCACTGAATCAATATTGTCGTTTATCACTGGAAAGCTGTTTTGAAACAAATCAGTATTGCATAAAGCATTATATAAATAAAGGTGATGACTTAAAACCCCTTTAACTGCAGGAAATCACTAACACAGCCTCTCAAAATGTATCACTTTAACAAAATGGCAGCAAAAAAATAAAATAACAAATAATGTTCAATAAATTGTAACATTTATCAATAATAAATGGAGTAAACAATTATTTTAGAAAGTAATATAGTTTACAAATGTAGTCATTAATGGTTGTTAAGCAACGAAACACCAAATGTGCTCTCTAAAATAAAATAAAATAAAAATAAAAATAGTAGTAATTATCTAAAGTTTTAGTAAATATCACGATCATGAATTTTGTGCTGATTATTTATTGTCATACAAATAATTGCTATTATTAAATCATTAATAATTATTATATGTGACTCCAAAAAAAAAAAAAAATGTAATGATTAAATTATCTTTTGGCAAGTAATTAAGTTCATAAACATAGTCATTTATGGCTGTCAAGCAATGAAATACCGAATATGCTCCACTGGTGTTTTTCTCATGGACATAATAAATAGAATAGAACAGAATAGAACAGAATAGAATAAAATAAAATAAAATATTATTTTTAGGCCTGTCACGATCATGAATTTTGTGTCAATTGTTTATTGTCATACAAATAATTACGATTAATGATTTAATTCTGTTTTGCTGAAGTCAGACTAATACTTTATTTTTATTACACAAGTAAAAAAAATAAAATAATTTAATATAATAAAATATATACACAGCACACTCAGACAAAAATTATGTAAACAAACTTATTTTGTAAGTGATTAATCGCAATTAATCGATTTGACAGCCTTATATTATATATTATAAGACATGATATTGCACATTCGTGGCATTTCAAATGCTGCAATAGGCAACTGAAATTTAAATTGCACAATTATTTTGGTTTTCTTAAATCATTTTGACTACACAGAGTTTATAAATAATCGTGACAGGCCTAATTATTGTAACTTTGTGTGTAAATCACAGAAAATTACACAACTGCACCCAGATCAGCAAATGTAGGCTAATTTTCTTCAAACACAAAACCACAATGTAAATATTGATATTAAATCAAACCAGTCACTAATTTAGTCAACAACAGCCGGTCTGAGCAAAGACAAACTCCAATCATCAGCAGAGAGATTAACGATGATATAAACATGTAAAACAGCTGATTGCAGCGACGTTTATGACCGATTTCAACCTTAACAACGTCTGAAACAACAATGTTGCCATGACAAAAAAAAGAGAAACCTGTGCTCTTTCATGTCCAAACACCATAACACACACTTATATTAAACAACATATATTAGTCTAATATTACTTTATTGTTTGTGATGTATATACCCATCTACTTGCACACTACTTGAGTACAGTATGACCAAAAATAAGTATTTTCTGCTCACCAAGGATGCATTTATTTTATCAAAAATAGTGTAAAAATGTAAAATATTATTATAACTTCAAAAAACTGCTTTGTAAGTGAATATCTGTTAAAATGAAATTTATTTCTGCAATCAAAGCTGAATTTTCACTATCATGACTCCAGCCTCAGTGTCACATGATTCTTCCAAAATCATGCTCAGGAAACATTTCTGATTGTTATCAATGTTGAAAACAGTTGTGCCACTCAATATTTTTGTGGAAACTGTGATACATTTTATTTTTCAGGATACTTTGATGAACAAAGTTCCAAAGAACAGCATTTACTTGAAATAGAAATCTTTTGTAACATTATACATGTATTTACTGTCACTTTTGATCAATTTAATGCATCCTTGAGTAAAGCTATTATGCTGGGACACTAAATGTAGCTGTTAAGATTACCAGTAAAATCATGAAATAATCAATACATCAACCTAAAGATGGGTTAAAAACAAACAAGCCATAAACCATTTTGTCTTCATGTGTTTTTTCTAAGTTTACTCAGAAATGAGCCATGAAGATCTTTCACAGACACTGCAGTCTCTTTCTTCTGTGTCTCAGAACCAGGTCATCTTGGCAGATTTGGATTTGCAGTAAATGCCGAAGGCTTTGCTCGAATCCTGGAGAAAATCCCAAGACCACAACTCTCTCACTTCAATCCTATTAACCATTAGCTCAGTCAACTTGTAATGATTTACAACTCTGAGCAAATCTAAAGCTATTTATAACAGTGAGACAAGCTGTAGCGTGGGAGTGCATTTGAGGATGAATGGAGATCAGACATGGGAATCAGACACAATATTACTTATATAATCAGATTCCATTCTCTTGCCTTAACCATTGCATTAACAAGTCTTGAAGAACATTTGGTCTACACTGTTTTAACTATAACCTGCTTAACCTGCTTTTTTTAACAGTTAAATTAAATTTTAGCACACAAAAAGCATGTCTAATTAATTGAAATCATATAATTCAACAACATATTAAAGGTTTAAAAAATATTACATTTTAAGGGTCTTATGAAACCCACTGAATATTTTTCTAAATTCCATTTTATTTCTCACAAAATCTGTTTACTTTTTTTGGAATTCATTTTAAATTTTAATAATATTTCATTTTTTAATAGTTAAATTTTAATAATCAAAAACCACGTCTAAACTTTTAAAAATCAAAACTCTACAGTTTAACAACAATTTATCAAAAACTGAACAAAAATTAAATTTTTAGGACCATATTTTAATTTATATTCTGTTTTAATTTTTCTGGATTCCGTTTTAATGGTTTAGTTAAATACACAAAAGTTACGAAGCATGTCTAATCAAACAAATTCATAGAACTTTTACAATTTAAAAGAACAATTTTAAAATTGTATAGAACAATAGAACTGATATTTAAAACTTAAACTTATTATTATTTTATTTTTTTTTTTTTAGATTTTTTTTTACAACAAAGGTCCTATGAAAGAGCCAGCCATGACAGCAAAGACTTGAAACAAAATTATAAAATAATAATAATAATAACAATAAATTAAAAAAAAACAGACGTAACTAAATGAAGGCACAAAACATTATTAACTGAACTGAATTAATCTTTTAAAATGTAAATCCTTGTTTTTCTTCAAAAATAAATAAATAAATAAATAAATAAATAAAGTGTTACATTATACTGTATATTTATTTTTTATGACTAGATTTCCGCATCTCGGAAATCATAGGGCTCAGAACTGCACATGTCCTTTGCAGACAAAACACTCCCATAATGCAATGTGATGAGCTCAGTGGAAAAAATGATGGACAAAACTGAGAAATATTAAAAACTTTCAGCAATTAAAAAGGGACTATTTTAACCAATATTTTATTACTAATATCATAACATCCACAGCTCATCATGCCAGTGACAAACTATTAAAAACAAGATTGAGTCTTCATGTGCTTCAGATGAGGAACACAATTTTGTGTTAATTGTGTTAAATATTTCAGACTTATTTTGATATGCTGTCAGCAATCAGCCCAAAATCAGAAAATACAAAGAAAAATCCTGATTCCACGTAGGCATGCGGTGATGAAGATGCTGCACATCCTAAAATATACATAAAAATACTTTTGAATTTTATTATGCAAAATAAGACAAGAACTTTCTCTGATTCTGGTCTGATCTAATGTGTGGTTTCCTCACAGATGGTGTTAAAAACTCACCAGCTCTGAATGAGACTTTTACCCTCTGTCCAAATATTTACAGTGGAGCTGTACCGTAGTAAACAGAGTGAAACCACTCCACCCGTCCAGCTCCAGATGCCCTCTGGCCAACAGAAACACATGCTGTGATGAAAATAATATACGCAAATACATACTGCAGCTACATCAGCAATCAGATCTGGATATAAGCTGTAAATAAACAGCCTATAATAATAATAAACAGAACCTTTTGTCCTTACTGGTTGGTTAAGCTGTCTATACATTACTGATAGACCAATATGGACTACTGCTTGATATTTGTTCATGTTTAGCCTTCAGTCTGTAAATGTCCTGTTATCAAATATTGTAAAAATTGTATAAATAAGCAGACTATTTTATCAGCCACTCAACTGTCTAGATAGTGAGTAACTATGACTATTATCATAGTTTCCAACCTCACAAAACGACATTTGAGCAAAATGAGAGTCACTGTATGAGTCATTTTCACTAAAACGTGTCCTGCTTATATCTCACCTCTACAGAAAATGAGAAACTATATTTTGCAGGGTTCCTACACTTTGTGACCATATGTCCAATTTCTAGCCAACGATAAATCTGATAAAATTATTATACATTATGTATTTTTCACATCAATTAATTTGGTAATTTAGAAAATATATTACGTAAAATGAATCTAAATATATATTCAGCATGTGTTATTTACAATATTCTTTAAAATTAAAAAAAATATATATATATATTTTAGTCTTTCTATTTCCAAACTTCATGCTTAATTGAATGTGTTACTTGCCTTTTCTCTGTAATTATTTGTGAAAATTACGAGTAATTTCTGGGTGAAAATTGATTTTTTGTCCATAGAAAGCACATTAAATGCAAGTAAAGTATCTACTTTTAAGGTTTCAAATAAGTTTTTGGAGAATAAAAGATCATATATGGTTGAAATAATGTTACATTGTCATTCAGTGTAACAATATTTTTGTAAAAATTCAAACAACTAAAAAATTCTTACTGACAAATGGGCAAAACCTAGGATAGTGGCAAATTTTTAAAAAACGTAGAATTACAACTAGCATTTGGAGTGAAAGTAATTTGTCTTTTAATATGACATAAATTGACTTTTGTTGTAAATATGGCTGACAAGCCATACACTGAATGACATTTTAGTGGGTGTCTTCTGTAAATTAGGGAAAAAAAAATATTCATTTTTTGCTTTTTGCTCAGAAAAACAAAAATAAAAATGCAATTAAATTAAACAGAAAACTTTTAATTTTTTTTAAAACAACAATTTAAAGCAGTATTACACTTATTGTTTTTAATGCTTAAACCCTTTTTCATCACACACACACACACACACACACATATATATATATATATATAGAAAAATAACAATTTTCCCCCAGAAATTGCTAGTAATTTAACAATTTTTATATACTACTGCTGAATGACAGCATCACCACCAATCAAGTTAACAGAAAAATATATATTTTTTATAAAATATACTGCATTAATGTTATATTTTATTCAAACTTATATATTTATTAATATTATTTATTTTAATAAAAATATTTATTCTTCAGTTCATTTGATTTGGAGTGATGCGGTCACATTTAATATGCTTGTGTGTGTTAATTTTATATTTAATATGTGACGATGAAGCACAAAACCAGTCATAAGTAGCACGGGTATAGCCAAAAATGAACAACTTTTCTTTTATGTCAAAAATCATTAGGATATTAAGTAAAGATCACGTTCCATGAAAATATTTTTGTACATTTCCTACCATAAATATATCAAAACTTAATTTTTGATTAGTAATATGCATTGCTAAGTACTTCATTTGGACAACTTTAAAGGTGATTTTCTCAATATTTTGATTTTTTTTGCACCCTCAGATTCCAGATTTTCAAAACGTTGTATTTCAGCCAAATATTGTCCTAACAAACCATACATCAATGGAAAACTTATTTATTTAGCTTCATGATGTATAAATCTTAGAGTGATGCTGTCACAGGATTCATACAAGATCAACAAGTGATGGAGGACTTCAGTTTCAGCTGAGCACTGTAACAATCCTTAGGAAAAGCATGTTAGTATACAAAAACTAACCCTGTTCAGTCACTCATTGTAGAAAGATATTATAACTAACGTTAACTGATCAGTTTTTCCTCACATTTTTCACAATTTCCTTTATGCGTTTAAGAACACGACTCAAAGATGTCTCAAATGCCTGTTTTGAGTGAATATGTCTTTCTTACTCAAGTAACACAACTAGTATGAGAAGTAAACTATCTAGTGTTAACTAGTGCAGCCGGATCGACCCCTCCCCCACCCGCCTCATCCTCAGCATGTGCCGTTGAATCTGGCGGCTTCTTTCAGCGTGTTTTACCTCAAAAACTACTAAAAACGAGCCCTATCGAGTGACCAACAATGCACATTACTCTCTGAGGAGCTCAAGAAACACAAGACACCGTGAAAATAAGACTTAAGCGGCGATAGAGGTGAGTGGGAAAGTTCCCGGCTCGCGGTCATTCAAACACGCGTCTGGAGCTCGCGAGTTTCTCCACAAAGATTTCCAAACACTTAAAGAAAACAATCCACAGCGAAAAAGTTCAAACGAGCGAAATATCGCTTCTCCTTACCGTCAAGAATCAAGTTGCTGCTTCTCTTTCACTTCCACCAGGAAAATATCCTCCAACTTCAGTGTGCAAGCCGCGACTTTACACCCATCTTCGGTTAGATTTTCCCTCAGCGCCTCGGGCTCGTTACCGGCGGTAGTCCGTTAAGAGATCGATGCGAAACAACAATCCAGGTTTCATCTGCCAAAGTTCACGTTTAAATGTCGATCCTGTGTGTTTTTAGACAAGTTTCCTGTGTGTTTCACACAGAATAGAGGGACGGAAGACAGCAGCGGTGGAGCGCACGCACTTACTACAGCACACAGAGAGAGAGAGGCGGGCTGTGTTCACATACATAGTGAGCGCCCTACCTAGGGTGCTACAGTAGCACACTAGTCTTTCTATTTTTGCACTGTATAATATTTCTGTATTTTATAGTAATACATTTTTATAGAAAATGTAACTAAAAATGCTATATATATATATATATATATATAAATTAATAATTACAAAATTATGTTTATTTAAATTATCTATTTATATAAAAAAGTATCTAAAATTAAATTAAAATACAACATATGAATGTATATTTTATTTTAAACAGTAAAGGATTTTAATAAAGAATGCAAAATTATATATTTTAAATTTTAATTTTATAAAAAATATTCTAGTTATTTAACATTTTAAATAGTAATGCTTTTTATATACAAAATTTAATTCAAATGCAAATTATTTTTATTAAAATTGTTATTATTTATATAAAATTGAATTAAAAATGGCAGACTATATTTTTATTTTAAACAGTAAATGATTTTAATACACAATGCAAAATTATATATTTTTAATTTTAATGTAATTATATATATTTTTTTGCATTTTAATTTTAAATAAAAAATATTTTAAATTTTACATAGTAATGCTTTTTATATACAAAATTGAATTCAGTTGCAAAATAATTTTTATTTATATTGTTATTTATATAAAATGTAATTAAAAATGCTATAATATATTTTTATTTTAAACAGTAAAGGATTTTAGCACAAAATGAAAATTATCTAGTTTTTAATTTGAGTAAAAATATTCTGTTTATTTTATATTTTAAATAGTAATGTCTTATATATACAAAATTTAATTCAACTGCAAAATTATTTTTATTTGAATTATTTGCTTAGAAAAACGTTTTTAATTAAAAATGCTAGATTATATTTTTATTTTAAACAGTAAATGATTTTAATACAAAATTATATATTTTTAATTTTAGTAAAAAATATTGTATTTATTTAACATTTTAAATATTAATGCCTTTTACATACAAAATAAAAATTGCTAAATTATATATATATATATATATGTTTGAGTCCTTCCTATTAATGTACATTGTTCATCTGATTACTTAGTAAACTACCATCCCACATATTTATGCATGTATAAGCAATGCACAAACTGAAAAAAAACAACAACAAAATATAATGTTCAATCATTAAAAAGTGATTTTGCAATGAACAATTTTTAACTTAATCAATTTTTTCGGACTATATTTAGAAATAAAGACTCGTTCATGCTGTCTACGTAGGGCGCTCACCAGCTATTGTAACAGAGTCGTGGAGAATGGGGGGAGGGGGGAGTTTTGCACTTTGTGACCCACAATGGAAAAATGAGCAGCTGACCTTAAACCTGCTTATTCAACAGCACGAAATCGGAACACATCCACTGTGAAATAACACAGTCATCGCCATTTTGTGCCTCTGACTTCGAAATACTTTCTAGCATGTAACGAAAGCATGCTCAGCTTTTTGGAAAGCAATTCATAATAGGATCTTTTTATGTTTGGTTATTGTTAACAACCTTAAGTTAACATTCACATAACGTTTGGGAGGTTTTTATACTGTTAATTCAAGATTCCAGTTTTTTAGAGCCATTCTAGGAGTGTTGTTTTTTCATTAAATATTTTTATAACATAAACTAACGTAACCAGAACATTGCAGAGGTGTTTGTGTGACCGTATAATTACAAAATATAACCTATGATCTTTTTTAAACACTGTATTTTAATCAGGCTGTGCACATTTGACACATTCACAACCATTCAGATCATATTTGATATTTACAATATGATTATATTTGGATTTCATTTTGCATTTAAGATTGACATCGTGACATAGAAACCATGTGAACGATAAATGCCAGTCATAAAGCTCAGGTATACGTGATTTATCGCTTCCTGCTTTATCTCGTCTTGTCCTGGACATCGTGCAATGATTATTTTTTTTACCTTTTATTATTTTATAATACAATCATTTCATAAAATAGTGCTGCCAGAACATTCCAGGAGCAAAATGTCACATGATAAATGTGATCTCTTGACAAAAAGCATAAAGAAAATCCACAGATGCTCATATAATCATAATGTTTGACATTTATTTCCTAACACTGCATACGATTATCAGTGGATAACACTTCTCTAGTTGTTATGACGCAACGTTACCGCAGACTCTCTTCCCTCCCCCACTGCTGTTTTTTGCGCATGGAAGGTCACGCAGCGTCTGATTAATTCTCCTTTCGCCCTGCACAGTCATTCACATTTGGAAAGTAAATAACAAGTTGACATCATTACAGGCGTACATTAGTGTGACACATTCCTCTGAGAGCCGTAAAGACGCGAGTATATGCGCAGCCACTTCATAAATGAATGCTTTTATTCACCAAGGATGCATTAAATGGATCAAAAGTGGCAGTAAAGACATTTACAATGTTGGAAAAGATTCTATTTCAAATAAGCGCTACTCTTTTGAGTTTTCTATTCATCTGTGAATCCTAAAAAAATTAACACATGACAGTTTTCACCACAGTATTGTGCAGCACAACTGTTTTCAATATTGAATCAGAAATGTTTCTTGAGCAGCAGATCAGCATATTAGAATGATTTCTGAAGGATCATGTGACACTGACGAGTAATGATGCTGAAAATTCAGATTTGATCACAGAAATAAATTACATTATAACAGATATTCACATAGAAAACTGTTGTTTTATTTTATAAAAATATTTGGCATTTTTACTATATTTTTGATCAAATAAATGCAGCCCTGATGAGCAGATGGGAGACTTTCTGTTATAATGTGTGTGTCAGGTTGCTACTTGTATAAATCACACAATTCTGACTTTGAAGGATCTTGTGACACTGAAGACAAGTAATGATGCTGACTTTTTTTTCTTGCAATTTGGCATTTAAATCTTGCAATTCTGACTGTTTTTTCTCCTTGTATAAATCTGACAATCTTGTTTCTTCCGCACACCTTTGCCTTAATCGCATTCTGACTTTTTTCCTCAATTTGTAGTTTAAACTGGAAATTGCAGCTCATTCTAGGATTTGGGGGTTTAAATTCACAATTTGGACTTTTCCATGGAATTTATGGTTAAAATAACAAAATTCATACTTTTCTTGCCAACTTAGGGTTTAAATCTGGCAATTTGGATTTTTGCAAAATTTGGGGTTTATATCTCACACTTCTCTAACTTTGAAGGATCATGTGACACTGAAGACTGAGTAATGATGTTGAAAATTCAGCTTTGATCATAGAACAAATTACATTTTAACAGATATTCAAGCATAAAAACTGCTGTTTCCGAATTTACAAAAATATTTAAACATTTTACTGTATTTTTAATAAACCAGCCTTAATGAGCAAACGCAGACACTTTCTGCTATAATGTGTGTCAGGGTTGCTACTTGTTGCTTCTTAATGTACAAAAAGCAAAAGCCAGTTGTGCCGGACTGACCTGTAATTTAGTATTCGTGGTTGGTTCTCGCCGTTAAATATGTACTTTGGTGTGTCTACTGTTGTTTTTATCTAGTGTGTATTCACAGCAAAGATTGCAATGTCTTGCATCACTGAGAGCAAACCCTTCTACTCATGATCTCTTAGTTTCTGAGTTTGTGTTGTCTGGCTTCAGATGAATCATTATTAAAGGAATCATTTCACCCAAAAATAAGACATTTAGAAAGTTGTTGTCTCCAGATTCATGTGCCAGTACTCGTTTTATATGTCTGAAAAAGATCCAAAAGAGAATAAACACCAGAAATAGCATGCATTGTTTATGCCGTTTCTATAAAATGTATTAGCTTTTATGACTAATATTTTGTTTGCAATTCTGATTTTTCCCAAATGTGAGATATAAACCTGCAATTTGAGAGAAAAAATAGTCTGAATTGTGAGATAAAATGTCACAGTTACCTCTTATATTTTTATAGGCAGAAATTAGCTCTGTCTAATAGTGCAGGCTGAACTGTTCCTTTAGTGCATAAGCGTGGAAGTGTAGTGTTGATATTTTAGCGTGGTGCGCGTCCTTGCTAGCTGTGGTATGGTAGGAGCGCGCTGACCTCCTAACAAAGAACAGGTTCAGTTCGCCTCCCCATTACAGGGTCAGCGCGTGACCTCCGGCGGTGGGGAAGGGCGCGTCTGTAAAGTCAGTCAAACGCATCCGTCTGTCCGTCTGTCTGTCCGTCTGGGTGTTCATGAGCGATCTGGTTGAGAAAAACTGTCCTGGGAAGACAGTGAATCTGGATAGACGTGTGTGTGTGTGTGTGTGTGTGTGTGTCGTCTGTATCGTACTTCCCTCCCCACTACAGTGCACACACACACACACACACACTCCTTTGTAATGATGTTACATCAGTGATCCAAGTTTCCGTCACAGAGAGCACATAAGGATGAGTAATGGCAGGGTTTTAGTGATGGAGGGTCTGTGGAAATGTTTAGAGAAAATAAAACATAGAAAATAAAATGAGAGTAAAATAAATAAGTAATTAAACAAATAATTAGATTAATGTAAATCAAATTAAATTAATAATTTAAAAATGTAATTAATTTCTTTATTCAAAGTTGATCTAGACAAGTACATGGAACTATACAAAGTTCTGGTAATGCTAAAGCAGTGGTTACTATAGTTCAACCATGGTATTTGTAGTAAACCGTGGTTATACAAAACAAACAAACAAACAAAAAACATGGTTGCTGCTAAATTTACTATAATGTAAACTTATTAATTTTCTATAGGATTTGTAATTTGTGTATTCTTCCCTTCTTTTTTATTTGTTTTATTTTTATAATTGTAAATTGCCTTAATGGTAGTCCTGATGTTTTGTATATGCTATACTCATATGCCATACTCATTTAATTAAAAATAAAGAAATGAAAGTTTTATGATAAACAAAGGATTCACAGTTCCTCGCCCGATGTGTCATCTGAATCAGATGATTCACTTAACCCGCTTTGAAGTCCCGATTCAACTTCAAATGATTCGCTTTAAAGTTCCGCATCTGTATCAAAATGATCATGAATCCAAGCATTCGTCCCGACATCTGAATCAAATGATTCGCAAACCCGCTTTAAAGTTCCGATCTGAATCAAATGACTTGGGTTTCTAGTTCCAATCTGAGTCAAATGATTCGCTTTAAAGTTCGGATTTGAGTCAAATGATTCGCGAATCCGCTATTAATTCAGTTCCCATCTAAATCAAACATTCACCTAACACGCTTTGAAGTTCTGATCTGAGTCAAGTGATTCGCTTTAACCCGCACTAGTCCCCGCATCTGAATCAAATGATTCGCAAATGATGCTTGAAGTTCTGATCTGAGTCAAATGATTTTAACCCGCACTCCAGTCCTGATTCTGTGTCAAATGATTCATAATGTAAAGGCCCAATCTAAATCAAGTTCTAATCTAAATCAAATGATTCGAACAAGTAATCAAGTCCGATTGAATCGAATGATTACCCGCTAACTCACTTTGAAGTCTCGTCTGAATCAAATGATTCGCGAATATGTTCACCGGGTTCCAATCTGAATCAAAATGATTCATTCAAAGATTCCGGATCTGAATTCAAATGATTCATGCGAACAAGCTCAAAGTTCTGATCTGAGTCAAATGATTTAACCCGCGACCGGCATCCCAATTTGAATCGATTAATATGATTCGCGAACTCACTCTTTGAAGCTCGGGTCTGAATCAAATGATTCGCGAACCTTCACCATGATCTGAATCAAATGATTCGCGATCTCAAAAAGGATCTAAATCATAAATGATTCACGAACACGCTATGAAGTTCTGATCTGAGTCAAATGATTCGCAACCCGCATGGTCAGTCCCCTGAATCTGAATCAAATGATTCGCGAAATCTGAATCGGATTCTAATGTTCCGATCTGAATCAAATGATTCGGCGAGTCTGCCTCCCGGGTTCCATCTAAATCGATCAGCCAAACACGCTTTGAAGTTCTGATCTGAGTCAAATGATTCGCTAACCCCATCAGTCCCATCTGAATCAAAATGATCTTTAAACCTGCTTTTGCAGTTCTGATCTGTGTCAAATGATTCGCAAAACCCCACCCAAGTTCCAATCTAAATCAAATGACAGGGAACGCTAATCGAAGTCTCGACGAATCGAATCGATTCGCGAGTCTTCATCTCGAAGTTCATCTGAATTAAATGATTCAGCGAACAAAGCTTCCTTGGAAGTTCTGATCTGAGTCGTCGATTTGCTTAACCTCAAGACCGAAGTATCGATTTGAATCAATGATTCATAACCCGCTTTGAAGCCCCTGGTCTGAATCAAATGATTTGCAAAACCCTCACCGGTTCCGATCTGAATCAAATGATTCGGCGAAAGCCTGCACCACTGAATCTAAATCAAATGATTCACTTAACGCTTGAAGTTCTGATCTGAGTCAAATGATTCGCTTAACCCGCATCTAGTCCCGCCACATCTGAATCAAATGATTCGCAACCCGCCAAGTATCGATTTGAATCAATCGATTTGCTTAACCCGCTTTGGTGTCTGGACTGAATCAAATGATTCGCGAACCTTCACCGGTTCCGATCTGAATCAAATGATTCAAGTAAGCCCAAGACCGACTCGATCTAAATCAAAATCGATCTACCAACACGCTTTGAAGTTCTGATCTGAGTCAGTCGATTCGAAGGAATCCGCATTCAGTCCCGATCTGAATCAAATGATTCGCAAACCCGCTTTAAAGTTCCGATCTGAATTAAATGATTCGCAAACCCGCTTTGAAGTTCCGATCAGAGTCAAATGAATTTGCCAACCCGCACCAGTCCCGATCTGAATCAAATGATTCGCGAACCCGCACCGAAGTATCGATTTGAATCGATTGGAGCACTTCGAAACAGTGAATCACTTTGCGATGCAACTGATTCGGAGTTTTGTAAAGCTCCGTTTCACCCACCACTGTACGTGCTTTTAAAAATAATTACAAGCAATTTCGAAATTGAAAAACAAATTGTTTTTTATCTGTTTTTTTTTTTGCTAGTGAATCGCTTGAACTGATTTATTTAAGTCACAAGTTTGAATCAGTCGGAGCCGTTCCAGCGTAAATGACTCACTTGAATCGTTTTGTCTGTTCGTGTCAGTACTGCTACTGGCTTAGCTCGCTAGTTTCGAGACATTAACTGAAGTAAGAGGGAAAAGTATGATATTTACAAATAAAATATCCATATTACCAACACAAATCAACGAACATATTGAGGTAAGGTAACCGGTTTACTGCTAACTAGCGAAACAGTCCATTAACATGACGAGCTGCAGCTCAAAATACATGTTAGATGGAAACATTTTGCATTATGATGGGGTTTGTAGCTCAGTGGTGTGACCTAATTAGTACAACAGTGGTTACATGCAGGTATATTTATTGTCTGATGAAAATGATTGCTAAAGGCAACTTCGTAGTGTCTGTACATTGGTAAGAACATGTCACAGCGTCTCTACTGACTTCTGCTCTTGGTAAAATGTGGTTTGTGCGGTCGATCACACATTTGCTGATCTGCAGTTTATAGTTGTGGATTAATGCATTGGTGTTGTACATGTTGTGTGCTGTGCAGAGCGCTGAACTTTGCCACTGTAGTCTATAGTAGTTTCCATGACAATGGGCTGTAAAAGGAGGCAGGACGCTTTAGCAGTTGTGAGGGTTCAAAGGTCACGAGCTGCATGAACTTTGTCCTCAGTGTGTTCAGGGAGCTTCATGTCCTGCTTGACCTTTGTTAGCACAGATCCTGTTTGTGTTTAGAAATATTTCTGACTCTTGTGTTAAAGTTAAAAAGTAAAAAAAAAAAATTGATTAAAATATCAAATACATAAAAAATACAAATGAGATTAAAATGATTAGAAATGCATTAAAACAAGTAAATAATAAGTAAATAAATACATTTGAAAAAAAAAGATTCAAAATTAAAATAAAGCAAATAAATGAATAAAAAAATTAAGCTAGATTAAAATAAATAAAATGAAATAAATTAAGTAAATGAATAAGGAAACAAATACATTAAAATAAAATAAAAATAGATGAAAATAAAAATGTTTATATAAATGGGTATTTTATTTAAATAAGTAAAAAATAGAAGAAAACAAGTAAATAAATGAGAAAGGAAATAATTATTATGAAAGTATTAAATAATTATTATTAAATAAATATTAAATACAATAAAAAAAATAAATAAAAAATAAGTACACAAATACATAAATAGATTACGTAAATAAATGAATAAATAAACAAAAGTAGATTTAAATAAATAAACATACAATCAAGAGAAAAATATGTAAATAAATAAACAGATTGAAATAAGTAATTAAGTAATAAGTAAAAAAAAAAAATAAATGAATAAAAAATAAAAGTTATAATAAAATAAATAAAAATTGAGTAAATGAATTAGTAAACAAAATCTTAAATAAAATAAAAATAGATTAGAATAAACGTTGTTTATATAAATGGGTATTTTATTTAAATAAATAAAAATAGATTAAAACAAGTAAATAAATAACATTTACTTAAAGAATTATTATGAAAGTATTAAATTATTATTGCTATTATTAAACAATAATAAATAAAAAAATATAGTAAAATAAGTAAGCAAATACATAAAAATAGATCAAAATAAACAAATGGAAAAGTAAATAAATTAAGAAATATGCACATTAGATTAAAATAAATAGAAGTAGCTTAAATAAACATACAAACAATCAGGAGAAAAGTATGTAAATAAATAAAATAGATAAATGAATAAAATAGGTAAATAAATACGTAAATTAATTAAAGAAAAATAAAAAAAGGGATTAAAATAAAATCAGCATATTAGAATGATTTCTGAAGGATCATGTGACACTGAAGACTGGAGTAATGATGCTGAAAATTCAGCTGCGCATCACAGAAATAAATTACATTTTAACAGATATTCACATAGAAAACAGCTATTTTAAATTATAATAATATTTCACAATTTTTACTCAAAACAACAACAACAACAACAAAATGAATAAGTGTGAATGCAGCACCGGTGAGAAGAGAGTTCTTAAAAAAATAATAATAGAAAATTCTTAATTATTCCAAACCTTTCACCAGTAGTGTGTACTCTACACAAAAAATGAATTTTATAATTGATAATTTCATATCACATGCTGTTGTAATTCTAGTATATAATCTCAGAATGAGGTTTTATCTATGCATTGTGTGACTGTATAATGTCTATGAAGGGATGAAGTTGCAGCTGTAAATCATGTGACACATCGCCATCTAGTGTTCATTACAAACACTACATGCTCTGATCACAGACTAAAACATGGTAAATAATAAAATAATTTGTATTTAAAACATTTCTGAATGAATAGATTAAAATAAGCAAATAAATAAACACATATAAATTAGATTAAGTTAGAAATAGATTAAAATAAGTAAATAATGGATGAATAATAAATGCATAAAATATTTTTTTTTTAAATAAATAACAGTAAAATAAGTAAATAAACAAATAAATGATTTAAAATAATGTAAATTAATGATGTAAATAAATGAATGTCAATAAATAATTAAGTAAACATTTATTAAATCAAAATAGAGTTAAATAAATAAATAAATAAATTTAGAGATGAGTAAATAAATAAATAAATAATTATAATTTAAAAAAAAATAAATAAATGAGTATTTACTGATGCTCATTTATTTACTCATTTATGTATTTTTTATTAAATAAAATAAAAAATAAGTCAAATAAAAATAGATTAAAATAAAAAAATAAGTAAATAAATAAATTAGATTAAAATCAAAAACAGAACAAATACAGTCAATAAATAGATTGACTAATAATAAATAAATAAATAAATACATGTAAAGATCAAAAAAAAAAAGTAAAAAAAAACTGATTAAAATAAAAACAAATAAGTAAAATAAAAAAGAGTGAAATAAAAATAATTTTTAACTTGTCGCTTTTTAATACTAAAATAGAATGTGGTGAATGTTAAAATGATGAAGAGTTTGAATACATAAACCTCAAAATCTTTCACACATTAGAATAATAGTAACGTATAGTAAACATGTTTTAAACACTATTGAGGGAGGAACAACTGTGATGAAGACGTGATGATGCTTTTCAACTAGTTTTTCCATTTCATTAAATGTTTATTTCAGGTGTTTTTGTCTGTAGGAACAGTTTTAGACAATATCCGTGTACAAAAATAAGTTTAATCATGTGAGTCTTTAGATCAACAAGTCTTAAGAGAGTCATAAATTCATTCGCTGTGTCCAGTTTTGACTGCTGCTTTATTAATGTGGCCTTATTTTGTAAATCACAGACGGCGATAAGATGAATGCGTTTGTTGACCACGGGCTCAGAATAGGGAATGCTGGGAATTCTGTGGGGATTTTCCACCGTCTGAGGAGATATTGTGTTGCGAAACGCTTTATGTGACGCTTCACCAGCAGAAATAGAAACATATATTTGCTCTCGCTCCGTCACAGAGCTGCATTCACACTTCAGACTGTGATAGACGCGCTTTCTCCACTTATAAAACCTGCTCACGCTGTTTTATGGAGAGCAAATGTTTACAAAGCGGATCCTGTAAAGTGCAAAAATATTGATCAAGAATAAACCAGTGTCAGAAACAAAGACTTCACAGAACAGATACAGTTAGAGATCTTATTCATATTTTGAATCAGTTTTAATAATAAGTTTTAAACATTTTGTTGTGTTTTTGTCATTTCTTTTTGTTTTGTTTGCTCACCAAGGTTGTATTTATTTGATCAAAAATACAGTAAAATTGTGAAATATTATTACAATTTAAAATAGCTGATTTCTATTTGAATATATTTTAAAATGTAATTTATTTTTAGCATATTAGAATGATTTTTGAAGGATCATGTGACGCTGAAGACTGGAGTAATGATGCTGAAAATTCAACTTTGATCACAGAAATAAATTACATTTTAAAATATATTCACATAGAAAACAGATATTTTAAATTGTAATAATATTTCACAATTTCTGATACATTTTTAATAATTACAAAATTGACTAAATAAAAATAAATATACATTTTAAGATTAAAATAAATAAAAATAATTAAATGAATAAGTAAATAAATAAGTATAAATTAGGTTAAATCAAGATTAAATAAATGGGTAAATAAATAAATAAAAAAAGATTAAAGTAATACGTAATACGTAAACAAATAGATTACATTAGCCAATAATAGTTCA
Organism: Labeo catla; assembly: GCA_012976165.1. Taxonomy (NCBI): domain Eukaryota; kingdom Metazoa; phylum Chordata; class Actinopteri; order Cypriniformes; family Cyprinidae; genus Labeo; species Labeo catla. Next base: position 14,998 of record VONZ01001962.1, on the reverse strand, counting down.
CAATTTCTAATAGATAAATACAAAATTGACTAAAGCAAATAAATGAATAAATAAGTAAATAAATTAGTAAATAAAAGCTAGATGAAAATAAATAAAAATAGATTAAAGTAAATACATAAGGAAATAAATAAATAAACATAAATTAGATTAAAATATATAGATTAATATAGATTAGATTAATATATACAAAATTGACTAAATAAAGCAAGTAAATCAATAAATACAAATTTTAAGATTAAAATAAATAAATAATGTTAAATGAGTAAATAAATTAAAGTTAGATGAAAATAAATAAAATGGATTAAAGTAAGTAAATACACAAGTAAATAAAAATAAAAAATAGTAGATATATTAATAAATAAATTATATATACACACACAGAAATAAATACAAAATTGAGTAAAAAAGCAAGTAAATAAATAAATATAAATGTTTAGAATTAAAATAAATACTAAGTAAATAAATGAGTAAATAAAAGTTAGATAAAAATAAATAAAAATAGATTAATAAATAAATAAATAAGTAAGTAAAAAAAATGACTAAATAAAGCAAGTAAAATTAATAAAATAAGTAAAAATAATAAAATAAGTAAATAAATGTAAGTAAATAAATAAAAGTTCAAGAACCATACAAGTTGAATAAAAAAAGATAAAAATAATATATATATATATACACACACACACACACAAGATTAAAATCCGTAAATAAATAAATGTAAATAATTAAAATAACAAAAGATTCAAATGAATAAAAACAGAGTAAAATATGTAAATAAACATTTAAATGGATTAAAGTAAGTAAATAAACCAGTAAATACATTAATAAATAAATGCTGATTAGATTTAAATGAATGAATGAATAAAGAAATAAATGCAAATTAGAAAAATAGATTAAAATTATAAATATTTAACAATATAATTAATATTTTGTGAATAAATACAATTTTTCTACTGTATTTTTGAACAAATAAATGCAGCAAATACATAAATGTTCTTAATAAAAATGGACTAATCATAGTTAGAACTATAGGAATCTCTTTCGGATGTTTTTGTGGGTAAAAATGGAGAAAAAAAGAAAACCTGTGCTAACTGCTGGAATGTGTTTGGTTGTTGGCCTCCTTTACTGCTGAAGTGTTTCATATCGTTTTATGGAGGGGATCGACCGCATTGAGATGATCACAGGGTTTCTGTGCCTGGACTTGACTCCACTTCCTTCACACGCAGCCGTTTGTTGTTTCAGACGAAGAGCGCGAGTCTTTGAGACGCTGCTGAGATGCAGCGCAGGTGGACGGAACAATGAACACACCTGCGGCCGGCGCTCACGTGACCACAGGTGCCCTTGGGTTTGTAAATAAGGGCAGGAATCCGATTCCAGGCGGCCGCTGAGCAAATAAGGGCGAGCGCGGGGCGATAGAGGACGGGAGCCGCTGTTATTAGTGTCATTGTGTGTCTGTGCTTCATGTTCCCGTGTGTTTGTGAATGATTCATCGCTGCACGTCATTCACAAGTCTTCTTTTATACTCTTTCTTTTGTGTTTAAAATCTACTTGACTGTTATTTTCCTCCAGCATCATCAGTCCTTCTTTTATGTGACGCCCACATCATGATCCATTCAGTTAAAAAATGTAGAAAAAATATTATAAAATGTGAAAAAATATTGCAATTTAAAACAGCTGTTTTCTATGTGAATATTTGTTAAATTGTAATTTATTTTTGTGATCAAAGCTGAATTTTCCAGTCTTCAGTGTCACATGATCCTTCAGAAATCATTCTGATATGCTGATTTGCTGCTCAAGAAATATTTCTGATTATTAATAATGTTAAAAACAGTTGTGCTGCCCAATATTTTGGTGGAAACTGTGATATACTACTATTTTAAAGTTTAGGGCTAAAAATGAGAAATTAATAGGCTACTTTTATTCATCAAGGATGCCTTAAATTGGTCAAAAATGACAGTAAAGACATTTATAATGTTAGAAAAGAGTTCTTTTTCAAATAAATGCTGTTCTTTTAAACGTTCTATTCATCTGTAAATGCTGAAAAATAAAATATATGACGGTTTCCACAAAAATATTGGGCAGCACAACTGTTTTCAACATTGATAGTAATAAACTAAACCTAATGTAATGTATAATAAAATAGTGTACATTAACGAAATGAAACAGTGATTATTTATGCAATAAAAATAATAAAAACAATATGTAAATATTTTATTACAACATTAAAAAAGAATTCAATTATATATATATATATATATATATAATTTATTTTAATTAAACATTAACATTAAAAAGAATCACATTTTATCTAATATAATATATAATAAAAACATTAAATACATAAATACAAAATTTAAGAAAACAAATAAAATAAAATAAAAAAGTAAATAAATAAATACAAGTTAGATTAAAATAAATACAAATAGATTTAAATTAGGTAAGTAAATACATAAGTGAATAAATTCTGTATGTGTGTAAATAAATAGGTACATGATAAATAAATAAATAAATAAATAAAAGGTTAAAATAATAAGTAAATAAAAATAAATAAATAAATAAATAAATAAATAAAAACAGAGTAAAATATGCAAATAAACAAATAGATTAAAATAAGTAAACAGACCAGTAAATAAATAAATAAATATAAATTAGATTAATATATATATATATATATATATATAGATTAATGTAGTTTAGATTAATATATGCAAAATTGACTAAATAAAGCAGGTAAATGAATAAATACAAATTGAATAAAACCAAAGGTTTATATAAATAAAAATGATAATGAGTAAATAAATAAAAGTTAGATGAAAATAAATAAAAATAAAGTAAATACAAAAGTAAATAAATAATTATAAATTAGATTTATAATTTATATATATATATTATATATATGGACTAAAAAAGCAAGTAAATAAGTAAATACAAATTTTAAGATTACAATAAATAAATAGTAAGTAAATAAAAGTTAGATGAAAATAAATAGATAAGTAATAAATACATAAGTAAATAAATAAATATAAATTAGATTAATATATAGATTAAAATAATAATATAATAAGAATAAGTAATTAAGTAAAGAAATAAATACACGATAAATTAAAATAAATAAAAATAGATGAAATTAAGTAAGTAAATACAGAAGTGAATAAATACTGTGTGTGTGTGTAAATAAATGGGTAAATAATAAATAAATAAATAAATAAAAGGTTAAAATAATAAGGAAATAAATTATATATATATATATATATATATATAATTAAAATAAATAAAAAATAGATTAAAATAAGTAAATAAACCAGTAAATACAAAAGTAAATAAATACATGCTGATTAGATAGATTTAAAAGAATAAATAAAATAAATATACAAAAAATAATATAATAACTAAATAAATTAATAGATTAAAATAAGTAAATACATTGGTAAATACGTAAGTAAATAAACCCAAAATTGTATTTTTTTGTACATTTAAACAAGTAAATAAATACATTTTATTACATCATTAAAAAAATCCAATTATATTATAGCACCAATTGAGCAGAAATTATAATTGAAAATTATTAGTCCAAACTGTATGACTTTCAGCATTTTTTAAATAATAAAATAAACCTTAAATATATATATATATATATATATAAATATATAAAATAAATGTTTAAAATAAAATAGTATATTTTATTTTGTATATATATATATATATAGTTGAAAATAATACATAATAATATATAATAATATATAGTGTATAATAATATATAATATAAAAACAGAAACATTTTTTCAATAATAAAAAAAAAAGTAGAAAAAGAAAAAGACAGAAGAAAGACATACAATTTTATGTTTTTGTTTTGTTTTTTGTAACTGTTCCTTTGAGTGTTTTGTTTAGTATTTAAGGCTCATTATTGAGGAGGGACTTAAATAATAATTAATGGAATTGCTAAGGATTGGGAATTCAAATTGGATCCATAATTCCTCACAATTTCCATTCCAGCGTTTCAAGTTGAACTAAAGGAAGTAAAGCTAATCAAACACAATAACTTTCAACAATAACCTGCAAATTGTCATTGGGGTAAAATCACAGACATCTGCGAACGACGACCATCTGCACATCAAATGAAGAGGCAGAAAGAGTCAGTGCCACATATTTGAACCCCTCGACGGCAGAAATGAGTCCCTGATGTCCACGCCGACCCCATTTATGTGGCCGTTTTCCTCACGCTTCTCAAGGACGGTTAACCTCTCGCCCCGATCAGACGTTTGCAGCATCTGGAATTCATTCGACCGCGGCATTTTCATTCATAACTCCGGCATGATATTTCGTGTTTCACTGCAAACGCTGCTACCATTAAATAAGCGAAACGTCACAGATTGAAACCATTTGAAAGCATCTCAACACACCTGATCTGAGCAAACACGCCACACAATGAAACGCCCGAGCGAGTCGCTTCACGTCCGCTCGTATGAAAGAGCTCTTATAAACTCTACAATCAAATGGAAATTTAGTCACTACAGTTTTTTAAACTACAGTGCATTGATTTCTACATGCAAATGTAGGCAGTGCATCAAATATGATTCATTATTATTGCTAAATTATTAGCATTTGAATTAATCTCAGTAGTAATTCTGAAAAAACGTAATTAGAAATCCACTAGCAAAACATCTCACTAAATAAAAAATCAAAAATACTGTCAAAATTGTGAAATATTGGCCTACATTGCCCATACTAACACTGAATAATCATGCATGAAAAATGTGAAATATCATTACAACTTTAAAAATAACACTTTAAAAAAGTTTTACAATTTACTCATGTAAAATAATAATAATTGTGAGAGGAGAAAGATGCTTTTTAGATGCTTTTTTGTTGTGATGAATAAATTTGCTTTTTAGATGCTTCTTATCTACCAACCGGGGATAACCAGGAACTAACTAACCTACCTTTAACCAGGGATTTTTTTTAATTATATGTTTTTCTGGACCTAATGACAACAAAAACTGCATTCTGTTTTTAATTTGTAAGATTGATGTTTGTTTGACCAATGGTGTGAGTTTGGGGGCGGGGCTACCCGTTTGTTCGACCAATGGCATAGGGGGAGGGCGTTCGAAACTTGCAGTGTTGAAAACAATTGTGCTGCCCAATATTTTTGTGGAAACAGTCATACATTTTTCAGGATTTTAATATTATTATTTTTATTCATATTGGATGAATAATCATTCTTGTTTCATTTTGTTGATATATGCTATTTCCTTATATATTATATTAGGTTGTATATTATATACAGTTGTGCTGCCCAATATTTTTGTGGAAATCGTCATACACTTTTTATTTATTTGTTTATTATTTACGTATTATTTTGCATAAAATTGGATTATGATTATTTTTTTTAAGTTGTAATAAAATATTTAAATATTTTTTTTTATTATTTATATTGCATAAATTTCATTTTGTTGTTATATACTATTTTATTATATATTATATTAGGTTTATTTTATTATTATCACAGTTGTGCTGCCCAGTATTTTTGTGAAAACCATCATACATTTAATTTTTCAGGATTTATAGATGAATAGAAGTTCAAAAGAACAGCATTTATTTGAAACGGAATTTTGTTTTCTTCTTTAGAATACTAAACAAAACAAATGAACAACAAAAAAAAAAAAAAAACATAATTCTGTATGACTTTTTTTTGACTGTCTTATTCTGTTTTACTATATATTTATTTTTATATATTTATTATTTCACTATTTATTTATTTATTGGATAAAGTTGGAATCTGTTTTTTCAAGTTGTAATAAAATATTTAAATATTATATGTATTATTTATATTTCATAAATAATCATTCTTGTTTTGTTGTACAATTTTATTATATATTACATTACATTTATTTTATTATTATCAATGTTGAAAATAGTTGTGCTGACCAATATTTTTGTGGAAACTGTCATACATTATATTTTTCAGGATTTAAAAATTATTTTAGTAAAAATTGTATTAAAATTGTATTTTTTTTTTTTATTATTATTTATATTGCATAAATAATCATTCCTGTTTCATTTTGTTGATATATATTATTTTATTATATATTCTATTATTTATTTTATTATTATCAGTGTTGAAAACAGTTGCCCAATATTTTTGTGGAAACCGTCATACAATATCATTTATTTATTTATTTATTTATTTCTGTATTATATTTGATTAAATTTGATTCTTTTTTTAAGTTGTAATAAAATATTTAAATATTATTTTTATTATTTATATTGCATAAATAATCATTCTTGTTTCATTTTGTTGATATATACTATTTTATTATATATTATATTAGGTTTATTTTATTACTATCAATGTTGAAAACAGTTGTGCTGCACAATATTTTTGTGGAAACCGTCATACATTTTATTTGTTTGTTTGTTTGTTTGTTTGTTTGTTTATTATATTTGATCAAATTGGATTTTTTTTAAGTTGTAATAAAATATTTAAATATAATTTTTATTATTTATATTACATAAAAAATGATTCTTGTTTCATTTTGTTGATATATACTATTTTATTATATATTATATATTATATTGGGTTTATTTTATTATTATCAGTGTTGAAAACAGTTGTGCTGCCAAATATTTTTGTGGAAACCGTCATACATTTTTATTTATGTATTTATTTATGTATGTATTTATTTATTATTTATTTATTTTTTTGTTTATTTATTATATTTGATCAAATTGGATCTTTTTTGAAGTTGTAATAAAATATTTAAATATTATCTTTATTATTTATATTTCATAAATAATCATTCCTGTTTCAATTTGTTGATATACTATTTTATTATATATTATATTAGGTTTATTTTATTTTTTTTCAGTGTTGAAAACAGCTGTGCTGCCCAATATTTTTGTGGAAACTGTCATTTATTTATTTATTTATTTATTTATTTATTTTTGTTTATTTATTATGTTGGATAAAATTGGATTCTTTTTTAAAGTTGTAATAAAATATTTAATTATTATTTTTATTATTTATATTTCATAAATAATCATTCCTGTTTCAATTTGCTAATATATACTATTTTATTATATATTCTGATAGGTTTATTTTATTTTTATCAATGTTGAAAACAGTTGTGCTGCCCAATATGTTTGAGGATTTTACTTTACTGGCACTTTTGATCAATTTATTGCATCTTTGGATGTTTCTTGAGCAGCAAATCAGTATATTAGAATGATTTCTGAAGAATCAATGATGCTGAAAATTCAGCTTTGATCACAAAAATAAATTACATTTGAACAGATAATCACATAGAAAAGAGTTATTTTAAATTGCAATAATATTTCACAATTTTACAGTATTTTTGGTGAAATAAATGCAGCCTTGCTGAGCAGAAGAGACTGTTTCAAAAACATTAAAAAATCTTCATTCTTCCAAACGCCATGCAAATTGATTTCAATAGAAAAACTGTGATTTTAAACTCAAATAGAAAGTAATAATTAATGCATAAGACAGAATTTGGCAGATATGAAAGCAGCTGTTTGTCCTTCATCTGCTTGTGTTTTACACAAGACAGTTTTGTGATCCTCCTGCTCTCGTCTGCTCTTTTTTAAGGCCTTTCAGACGCGTGAGTGTGTTTGACCGGCTCATAAGAGTCATTTGTTGACGGGGAAATGAGTGTTTTCATGTTTACAGATGTAAACAGTAGTTGCCAGGCGAGACTCAGGGTCACTGCCATGAAACGAGACGCTGTGAAGAGCCAAAGTCCCACCTTTCCCTGCAGAAACGGCGCGAGTTGGCCGCGACGCTCGCTTTAACTGCTCAGCGCTGGCCGCTGTTGAGAAACGTCAAGAGAAGCGTGTCCACTTTAGGCCTAAATTTAAGATGCATTTGAATTCGATATAATTTTCCATGCATTTGGATTACACAGCTTTAACATAAACAAACTAATGACCTTAATGTGATGCGTGTTTGACAGTCGAGCGTAATTGAAACAGGTCAGATTTCTGCGCTCAGGATTTTAAATGTCTGTTTGATTTTGTTTAAATAATCAAATTGTCCAAATGTATTTATTCAAATAACTCAGAATCAGCTGAAATCTGCTCATTGTGGAAATGGTTACTTTTATTCAGTAAAAAAAAAATTCTAAAATGTTATGTTTGAATATGCACTAATTTGCAAACATTTCCAGAACTGAAATCTGAACACTGGATAAAAAATAATGCTTGTTTCATTTTGTTGACACAGTATATTAAGGGTTTTATATATTATATATTTAATATATTTTAAAGTTATGATATTTATGTATACTATATATTATATTTACATACTTTATGTCACAATATATTTCTAATATATATATATATATATATATAATGTTTATGTTTATTCTATATATATATATATATATATATATATATATTTTTTTTGCTATATATGAGAAATATTTCTAATGTTATAAGCTATGTATATGTATATTTTTTTCATTATTTTGTTAATATTTATGAATTAAAGGTATATATATATATATATATATATAATATATTAGTTAATAATAAACTATAACAAAATTAATTAAAAAAATTATAGTTAAATGTGTTTTTTAGATATTTTCCTATTTTTTATTAGTGCTATAAGATATTAATATATATTTGTATATGTTTATATTATAATTTAATATAATATATATATATATATATATATATATTGACATTTATAGGTTTATGTTTTGGATTTTTTTTTTTTTACATTTAATACAGTATTACAGTATAGTATGGGTTTTATATATTACATATATATTTAATATATTAATATTTATTTATTTTATACATTTTAAAGTTATAATATTTTTATATGTATATATATATATATATATATATATATATATTTACATGTTATATTGCAATTTATGTCTAATATATTTATATATAATGTTTATCATATATATTTTAGATTTTGATATATATACATTTTTTTACTATTTATTTAGTTTTAGATTGAATAAAATTGATTGTATTTTTAAAGCTGTAATAAACTATTCAAATATTATTTTTATCATTTATATTGCATAAATAATAATTCTTGTTTCATTTCATTTATATATACTTAACTAATTATTTTTTCAATATAAACAATTTTTTTTTCATTAATTCCTTTTTTAAAATTATTTTGTTATATATATATATATATATATATTAATTGTTCTAGAAATAAAAATGTATTAGTTATTAATAAATGATAACTAAATTAATAAAAAATAATTTAGTTAATATTTTATATTTAAATGTGTTTTTCATATATATATCTTATTTTAATATTAATATGTATTATTTTTGTATATTTTTACATATTTGTATATATTGGAAACAGTCCTTTTTTAATTTTATTTTTTTATTCATTATTTTGTTAAAATATAAAATATATTAATTAAAGGTTATATATATATATACATATATATATATATAAATGAGTTATTAATAAAAAATATTCATAAAATATAATAAAAAAATATTTAGTTGCTATATTACAGTTAAATCTTTTTTATTAATACTATAAGATATTTATATACATTTGCATATGTTTATATAATAATATATATATTTACATTTATAGGTTTAAGTTTTGGATATCTCCTTTTAACATTTATTTATTTAAAAAAAAGTGGTTAAAATATTGCTGTGAAACATGCAATATGCAATTAAATAAATGTATTAAATGTATTAAAACACTGTATTTATTAACGACAAATATATAAAGCTGGTTATTTTGTGTTTGAAACACATTGAGTTTAGTAGTACTATTACAGAAATCTGAGCTGTTTCATTTATGCATATCTGACATTAATTTTATTAGTTGTTTATGTTAAAACAGTGTATATGTGCCGTTGGACGGGCCCGAGACCGCACACCGTCCACACGGCGCTCGCAACACACGCCGTAAACCCGCGCCAACACATGGCTGCAATAAGCCAACAAATTAAGCCATTACAGAAGCGTTTAAGGTACGCAGACATCCGCGTTTGAAGGGTTTTAGGAGCGGCTCTCCCGCTCGCACGGGGCCCGAGCGAATCCGGCCGCTGACCGCACACGCGGCCCCGAGAAAAACACCCGCGACCGGAGCCCGAGCAGATGCGTGTGGCCGACACCGATCCCTCTCCACCGGCCTGACGGCTTTCATTAGGGAAGTACGCGCTGAAATATTTGGCCGGGCTCCGTCTGGCCCGCGGCGCAGCGGTTCACCGGGCCAAATCCACCGATTATGAGTCCCAGTTTCTGTCCTGCGCTGTTTAGGAGGAATACCCATAAAAACTCATTAGACGAAAACCAAACGCTGCTGCTTCTTCAAGAAGGTGAAGTCATGATGTTTTATGAAGCCTTCTGGGAAGTTTTTCAGCTGCTTTTTACCATCGCTTATCGAGATTCGGGAGCATTTTAGTTGCGTTTTAATAAGTCCTGTAGTCATTCTTTCCACGCTACGCTTACTCGTGGCTGCTGAGCTCAAATAATGCTAGACATGTCTGAAATGCTTGTAAAACGGTTTGAAGCTCACATGGGAAGTTTCCACTAGAATCGCTAAAACCCACTGCTATTACAAGCATTTCTGAGCCAATTTGGAGACTTTCTTGGCTGTTTTCCTCATGTACACGACCAGTCAAAAGTTTTTGAACAGTAAGATTTTTAATGTGTTTTCAAAGAAGTCTCTTCTGCTCAGCAATCCTGCATTTATTTGATTCGAAGTACAGCAAAAACAGTAAAATTGTGAAATATTTTTACTATTTAAAATAACTGCTTTCTACCTGAATATTTTTTAACATGCAATTTATTTCTGTGATGCGCAGCTGAATTTTCAGCATCATCACTCCAGTCTTCAGTGTCACATGATCCTTCAGAAATCATTCTAATATGCTGATTTGCTCAAGAAACATTTCTGATTATTATTATTATTATTATTATCAATATTTAAATCTGAAATAAAAATTTAAAAGCTTGGAGTCACTATATTTATTTATTTATTTATTTTTGGGGTGAAAGAGATGATAGAAATTAATACTTTTATTTAGCAAGGATTCTTTAAATTTAAAAAAAAAAAAATCTATTTCAGATAAATGCTGTTCTTTTGAATTTCCTATTCATCAGAGAAACCTGAAAAAAATCTACTTAGCTGTTTTCAACATGATAATAATAATAAATGTTTCTTGAGCAGTAAATCAGTATATTAGAATGATTTCTGAAGGATCATGTGACACTGAAGACTGGAGTAATGATGCTGAAAATTCAGCTTTGAAATCAAAGGAATAAATTACATTTTAAAATATATTCAAATAGAAAGCAGTTATTTTAAAAAGTAAAAATATTTCACAGTTTTACTGTTTTTACTGTACTTTGGATCAAATAAATGCAGGGTTGGTGAGCAGAAGAGATGTCTTAAAAAATTATAAAATTTTACTCTTCAAAACTTTTAGTCTGGTAGTGTAGAAAAACATGCAAGATATTGCATTTCTTGATGCCATAATGTTTTCACACATTAAAGCACATTACTGATATTCTCATATTCATCTCAAGCTTCTTTCGAAAAAGTTCATTAGTGGCTGAAAAAAAGTGTAAAAATAAAATAAAATAATAATAATTTAATTTTGTTTATATATTAGTTATACAAGGTGGGTGAAAAGTAACTAGGCATTAAAAATTGGTGGAAGTCTGTATTTCTAATAAATTTTTTTTGAAACAATAATAATTACATTAGTAGTAGTAGTAGTAGTAGTATTTATTAATATTAAATAATTATATAAATTATTATGATTATTATTATTATTATTATTAATAATAATAATAATAATAATTAATATGAAATACTTATATAAATTATTATTGTTATTATTATTATTATTATAATTATTATTAAATTATTATAGCTATTAAACATTGCATACTTACTTTTCATCCACCTGTATATTATTTTATATATATTTTCGATTTTATATATTATATATTTATAATGTTTTTATATATTATATGTTTTTTTTTAATTAATAATTTTTATATATTGTCTATATATAGATTTATATTTTATTATGGCTGTATTATATATTTATATTTTTATATGTATTATTTATATTTATTTATATTTTATTTGTACTTTATTATGATTTATTTATTTTTTGAGCTTATAGAGGAGTGTTTGTCCAGTTCAGGCTCATTATATATATATATATATATATATATATATATATATATTCATTTTTGTTCATGAAAATGATAAACCAAATGTAGAATAATTGTCATTTGTGTAAAAACTGTAAAAACTCATATACATTATTTCCACACAATAAAATGAGGCTTTATCTAATTAAATATGCACTGGAAATTAAATTAACATAAATATGAACATTGAATGCAGCCAGGTTCAAAATTCTTGTTTAATTTTGTTGAAATATTAAAGGTTTTTCAGAGGGGATTTTGTATTTCTCTTTGTATCACTCCATAAAACAGAAAATATTAAATTTTCACTGTTTTTAGGAGAAAATGTTAATCAGGCAAATGATATATGAACAAACCCCTCAGTAAAACCCTTCAGGATATAGAATAGAGAATAAAACTGTAAAGTTTGGTGTGTAAGAACTGCTTACTTAGACATTAAACTCACATGAAGCATTTCAGTTGACATCTACAGACGCCACAAGATAAAACGCAAAAACAAAAGCTGTATTTTTGGATGTTTTCTTTCCACTAGTCTCAGAAAAGACATGATATGTAAGCCAAATTCCTCAAATGCATGAAAAAGCTGAAGTTTCTCAATCATCCCATCTGAAGTTTCTCGCTCCCTACCTGCGTCTGTGGGGGCGGGGACGCGCGCCGGTCTCGACCAATGGCGTGCGCTGGCTCCGCCCCGCCGCAGCGCGAAACTTTCTTCAGTGTGAGCCGCAGCGGAGCGGCGGTCAGTCCCGGTCTCACTCACTGCCGCAGCAGACGATCAGGCTTCGCGATGCTGGCGTTAACGCTGTGGATTATTGGGCTGCTGTGGAGCGCCGCGCGCGCGGACGCGAGGAAACCCGACGAGTTCTTCAGCGGGAGCGTTTACCGCGCGAGGTGCGCGTCGCGGTGCCTCAGCCTGCACATCACACGCATTTCTGCCGCTTTCAAGCATTTCCAGGTATGTCAGAATATGACATTCTATCAGACTGGCGCTTCAGCAACATCAGGCTCAGTGCAAAATTATAAAACTTTGACTTTGGTTGCACAATCTTGACATTTAGATCATAATTATCAGGACGGTCAGCCGATATGTGCTTTTGAATGACCGATATACATGTTCAAATGAAATGTACAGAATTATGAAATTAAATTAATCACCTATTTTATTTTATATGAACAAAATGATTGTTATTTTACACTATTGACATCCATTTTAATATTTCAAATCACTAAACATACATTTTGAACCTGATGCATTTATTATGATCGTATCTGTCCCTCATTAGTGAGCTAGACTATTATTATTTAATGACCCAATGCTTATTTTACATAATATTTACTCACATTTCACAGAGAGAGAAAGAGCAGACTCATGGACAGTGTTGGGAAGGTTACTTTGGAAATGTAATAGGTTACAGATTACAAGTTACTTGATTTAAAATGTAATAAGTAGTGTCACTTTTCAGTTACTTTATTAAAGTAATGTAACTTATTACTTTTAATTACTTTTTGATTACTTTTCTAAATTGATAATATTTTCAACTGTTAATCATTTTGAAACATTTAAACCAGGCAGAGTTAACCTTACAGTAGCACTCAACACTGTCAGACTTTCAAAATCCTTTATCACTTGAATTAAGATTATAATAAGTAAGGGATAATATACATCATTATTTTGCGATAACAACTGGCTGAATGTACATTGTCTGACTTATTACACAGCTGCTTGATAGATTATTTAGATGTTTCATGGCAAAATTATTAGACACGAAACACTGATCTGAGTTGAAATATTTGAACGCAAAACTTCCATGAAGAAATCAGTTGATAGCAAACAGCAAGTTCAAACTAGACATTTTAGGGATACAGTGCAGTCATACCAGTTTTCTTACACAACATTTCACCACATAAATACTTAAGTAGTAGTACTAGTTTGTTAGTTATCTTATAATCCATGTACAAAAAAAAATGGCAAAAATGGCAAAAATCGCTGCGTTTGTATGAAACAATAGAGCAAGTCCACAATACCAGGATGACAGAATTAAGAAATTGTCCACATAATATTGAATTAGGCTTTAATATTTTATTAGCTAACCAAACGCAAAGCTAAAGTTTATGCATAAACCCAAATAGGAAATAAAACAGTTATCAAATAAGCATGTCTCCTATTCTGTGTCCTAAACTCCTGAATCATTGGTGTCTCATTTTAGAGCAGTCAATGCAATTTAAAAGAAGTCAATTAAATCTGTAAGTGGGGGTGGGTGTGTGAAAAAATTCAGATGTAATCCCCTTTGTAATCACTGGCATTTTTCAAAAGTAACTGTAATTTAATTACATATTTTTTTCTCAGTAACTGTAACTAATTACAATTACATTTATTTTGTAATTAAATTACGTAATTCCGTTACATGTAACTAGTTACTCCCCAACACTGCTCATGGAATATGGGCCATTTAATCAGATTTACTGGTCCATTGATAATTTTTAGCCTTTTTTTAACTGCTAATTAGCATATAGAGTTGTTTGGGTTTCATGTTTAATGAATCTGGTTTTTCGTGGTCATCCGGTTAGTTGCTGTTAGTTAGTTTTCAGCTCAAAACTTCCATCTGTTTTGTTCTGGTTTAAAGAAGTGAATCAGACACATCTGATCTGTGTAAAGTGATTGTGGGTTTACAACTTAAACAACATCTAATGGTTATAGTCGGACAAGAAAGAGCTGATTACGTGTGTGGAACACTTACATATATTGTATTGATATTATATTTTCATGATGAAAATGTAACATATTTAATACTTATTTAAGCACATTTCACTCCCAAAC